>PISX010014538.1:0-24662 GCA_004024625.1 Mellivora capensis
CAACAGATGAATGGATAAAGAAGATGTGGTATATATACACGATGGAATGCTATGCAGCCATCAAAAGAAATGAAATCTTGCCATTCGCAACGACGTGGATGGAACTAGAGGGTATCATGCTTAGTGAAATAAGTCAATCAGAGAAAGACAACTATCATATGATATCCCTGATATGAGGAAGTGGAGATGCAACATGGGGTACTAGGGGGGCAATAAAAGAAGAAAAGAAAGAAGATGGGATTGGGAGGGAGACAAACTATAAGTGACTCTTAATCTCTCAAAATAAACTGAGGGTTTCTGGAGGGAGGGGGTCGGGAAAGGTGGGTGGGGTAATGGACATTGGGGAGGGTATGTGCTATGGTTAGTGCTGTGAAGTGTATAAACCTGGTGATTCACAGACATGTACCCCTGGGGATAAAAATTTTTTTATAAAAAATAAAAATTTAAAAAAAAAAAAAAGAAAGGAAGGAGGAAAAAGAAGAAAAGCAGAGCCTTTTTTTGTTTTGGGGAAATATTGAGCGGATCTTCCTTCCCTAAAATAATGAATAGATTTCCTCCTATGACTTGACCCTGCCTGTCTCTTTAGCACCCTCTGTACAGCTCATCGCCAACCCATTCAAGCTAATTCCCATTGCCCATTAAATATGCTCTCTCCTACTCCAAACCTTGCACATGCTGTCTTCTTTTCTTTGTTGTTTTTTTTAAAGATTTATTTATTTATTGGAGAGAGAGCATGTACAGGGAAAGGGACAGAAAGAGAGGTAGAGAGAGACTCTCAAGCAGACTCCCTGCTGAGCACAGAGCCTGACTCAGGGATTAACCTAGCAACCCTGAGATTATGACCTGAGCCAAAATCAAGAGTTGGTTGCTTACCTGACTGAGTTACCCAAATGCCCCCATGCTGTTTTGTTGAATTGCTTTTCCCTTGCCCATCACCCATTATCGGTACCTAGTTGTCTCAGGTATTGATGCTAACTTACATTTTCATAGTTAACACTAAATATTTTAATAGATATATTTTTGTGGAAATAACAGGATCCTCACACAATGCTAAGACCATGACCAAGATTCTATCATATCATTTATCTAAACTCAAAATAAAAAAAGAGATAAAACATAGTATCTTCTTTAATAATTTGAAAAGAATAATAAAAAAGTGCATAGACACATAAACTTAGAGTATAAATTTTATCATACTATCATACTATCTTAAGTAAACAATTTTCAGATTTGACTGCTTATCTTTTGGCATGGAAAACAAAAATATTAAAAGGATATGAATTAATTGCTAATGATACCTAAAGAGTTAATAATCAAGCCATATGTTGTCCTCAGAAACAAAGATGAGGAGATTAATTCTGTCCTCAAGTATTAATGAAAACTTTGAGGACAGACAGCAGAAGGAGAAAGCAACATGTGATGGAAGCTTTCAGTCTAATGCACAGAAGAAGTGAATGCCTCCAAGGTCTCAGGAAGGTAAATTGGAGAGCCGACCCAACAGGGATGAGGTGGGGTAGGAATCACCATCAAACATCAGGACCCACATTCGTTGTACCTCTGCTGCTCAGAGTTACTTTCCCCTCTAAAGCCAGATTTTGGCAATGCTTATTCAGAGAACTTTTGGGAAGTTTAACACTTAGAAATCTAAGACAAATGATATATTGGGAAGATAACAGATTGAGTTCTTGTAACCTGATTCCATTTAACATTAAATTAAGTTAAAAATCTCTTTCACAGTAGCTGCATCAATTTACATTCCCAACAGCAGTGTAAGAAGGTTCTCTTTTCTCCACATCCTTGCCAACACTTGCTATTTCTTGTCTTTTTGATTCTAGCTTTCCTGACAGATATAAGATGATATCTCATTGTGGTTTTGATTTGTATTTCCCTGATGATTAGTGATGTTGAGCATCTTCTCATGTATCTGTTGACCATCTGCATGTCTTCTTTGGAAAAATGTCTATTCAGGTCCTCTGCCCACTTTTTAATCAGTTTTTTGCTGTTGTTGTTTTTTAGTGTTCAGTTGTGTAAGTTCTTTATATATGTTGGATATTAATTTTTTATCAGATACATAATTTACAAGTATTTTCCCCCATTCACTAGGTTGCTTTTTCATTTTGTTTATGATTTCCTTTGCTGCATTAAAAACTTTTTACTTTAGTGTAATCCTAATGCTTATTTTTGCTTTTATTTCCTTTGCCTATGGAAACATATTGAGAAAAATGTTGCTAAAGCTGATGTCAAAAAGATTACTGCCAAAAAAAAAAGATTACTGCCTATGTTTTCTTCTAGAAATTGCATGGTTTCAGGTCTCACATTTGGGTCTTCAATCCATTTTGAGATTATTTTTGTGTGTGGTGTAAGAAAGTGGTCCAGTTTCCCCAGCAGTCTTTGGTGAAGAACTGTCTTTTCCCAATTGTATATTCTTGCTATTTTTGTCATAGATTAATTGACCATATAAGCTTGGTTTTATTTCTGGGATCTCTATTCTATTTCATTGATCTATGTGTCTATTTTTGTGCCAGTATTATATGGTTTTGACTACCACAGATCTGTAGTATATTTTGAAATCTGGGATTGTGATACCTCCAGCTTTGTTCTTTCTCAAGATTGCTTTGGCTACTCAGGGTCTTTTGTTGTTCCACACAAATTTTATGATTATTTGTCCTAGTTCTGTGAAAAAATATTATTGGCATTTTAATACAAATTGCACTGACTCTATAGATTGCTTTGTGTAATATGGACATTTTAACAATATTAATTATTCCAATTTATAAGCAAGCATGGTTTGTCTTTCCATTTCTTTGTGTCATCCCCAATTTCCTTCATCAATGTTTTATAGTTTTGAGTACAGATGTTCCATTTCCATGTTTAAGTTTATTCCTGGGTATTTAATCTTTTTGGTGCAATTGTAAATAGAACTGCTATCTTAATTTTTCTTTCTGCTACCTCATTATTAGTGTACAGAGATACAACAGATTTCTTTATATTTTGTATCCTGCAACTTACTGAATTCATTTCTTACCTTTAATAGTTTTTTAGTGAAGTCTTTATGGTTTTCTATGTATAGTATTATGCCATCTGCAAATAGTGATAATTTTACTTCTTTACTTCTTTGGGTGTCTTTTATTTTTTTTTTTTCTTGTCTGATTACTGTGGCTAGGACTTCCAGTAATATGTTGCCTAAAAGTGATGAGAGTGGACATTGTTGTCTTATTCCTGATCTTCAAGAAAAAGCTCTTAGTTTTTCATTATTGTGTATGTCAGCTGTGGGTTTATCATATATGGCCTTCATTATGTTGAGGTATATTCCCTCTAAACCCACTTTTTGAGAGTTTGTTTTATCATTAACAGATATTAAATTTTGTAAAACGCTTTTCTGCATTCATTGATGTTATCATGATTTTTAGAATTTATTTTGTTAATGTGGTGTTATCCATTGATTGATTTTCAAATATTGAAACATGCTTGCACCCCAGGAGTAAATTCCACTTGATCATGGTGAATTTTTTATTCATTTACTTTCTTTTTTGGGAGGAGGGAATGATCCTTTTAATGTATTGTTGAATGCAGTTTGCTAATATTTTGTTGAGGATTTTTGCATCTATGTTCCAGAGATATTGGCCTATAGTTCTCTTCATTTGTAGTGTCTTTATCTGGTTTTAGTATCGGGTAAGGCTAGCCTTGTAGAATATATTTGGAAGCTTTCCTTCCTCTTCTATTTTTTTTTTCAAATAGTTTGAGGGGAATAGATATTAACTCTTCTTTAAAGAATTCATGACTCCATCTGTTCTGAACTTTTGTTTGTTGGGAGTTTTGGGATTACTGATTCAATTCTGTTACTAATCTTTGGTCTAGTGACATTTTCTAATTATTCCTGATTGACTTATAGAAGACTTCTTGTTTCTGATAATTTATCCTTTTCTTCTAAGTTGTTCAATTTGTTGGCATATAATTTTTTTTTAGATTTTATTTATTTATTTGACAGACAGAGATTACAAGTAGGCAAGAGAGGCAGGCAGGGAGAGAGAGGAGGAAGCAGGCTCTCCGCGGAGCAGAGAGCCCAATGTGGGGCTCGATCCCAGGACCCTGGGATCATGACCTGAGCCGAAAGCAGAGGCTTTAACCCACTGAGCCACCCAGGCGCCCTGGCATATAATTTTTTATAGCAGTCTCATATAATCCTTTCTATGTTGTGATGTCCCTTGTTACTTCTCCTTTTTCATTTTTAATTTTATTTCTTTGGATCCTCTCTCCTTGTTTTCTTGATGAGTTTGGCCAAAGGTTTATCAATTTTGTTTATCTTTTCAAAGAAGCAGTTCTTAGTTTCATTCAAGAAAACTCATTTTAATGCAAGAGGCAAAGATACTCAAGATACAAAGAATGAATGAGATATAACTGATCTGTGCTTTTATTCACTCATTCATTTAACAAATGCATCTGAGTGCCTACTTTGAATAGACACAGTACTGAGCAATTGAGACTTATCAGTGACCAAGGGACAATTTCTCAGCCCACAGGGTGTTGAAATCCTACTTGAGATAGGTACATGAAAAATAAGCAAATAAAATGATTAGAGGCTAATTAGGAAACAATCTTATGCAACAACTGAAAGTGGGGATGAGGAGAAATGTAGAGACAAGAGTAGTTTTCAAAAGCAATTTGGGGAAGTAATTTTAATTAAGCACTCTTCTTTTCACTACAGGTATCTCAGAACCCTCAGTTCTTAATACATCATTTTTCCCATAACATTTCAAGGGACATCAAAAAATTCATGCTATCTTGTCCATATCCCACCACATGTATGGCCTGGCACTGTAAGACCACTGAAGTAAATAGCCTTCTTCCATCACAGTCTACATGCCATATGCCTTAGTTTAGCTTTGCCTTTCTGTTTTTTTGTTTAAAAATAAACCTAGATTAATTTCACGCTTCAAGAGACTTTCAAGTAAGCATCCCAAGGACTGAAACTTAATTTCTTAATTCTCAATTTCATAATCAAAGGAGCTCTTACATCCATGTGAGAATAAAAATCTACATGCTTCAAAGTACAGTGTTCATATCTGTTCTCCAATGATTATCTGTTGATCATACTTCAATCCTACTTTACAGAATTGCATGTGTGGGCACCAGTCTTTTTGATTAATAAGCAATATCTTAGGGACGCCTGGGTGGCTCAGTTCGTTAAGCAGCTGCCTTCGGCTCAGGTCATGATCCCAGCATCCTGGGATCAAGTCCCGCATCCGGCTCCTTGCTCGGCAGGGAGCCTGCTTCTCCCTCTGCCTCTGTCTGCCTGTGCTCGCTCGCGCTCTCTCTCTCTCTCTCTCTGACAAATAAATAAATAAAATCTTTAAAAAAATTTTTTTTAAATAAAATAAAAATAAAAAAATAAAAAAAAATAAGCAATATCTTAAATGCTAAAGTCAAGGGCTGAAATGTCATTTAAATATGTATTACTTAAAAAAAAACAAAGTAAGTTTTAATCATCTGTTGCCTACAGAGTGGGAAAAAAACAAGAATAAGTCATCAACTAAAAAGGTCAATAGTCTGTTGTAACTTTTTAAATATCATGTATTGTTCAAGTTCAGTGTAGACTTGAATTAAAGTGAAGGGTTTTGGAGATTTAATTGTCTTAAAGATCAAAACATTTTTCCAAAATATAATACACAGGAGGTGAAAAAATATGCTCTCAGCACTTTCATTGTAACCTCTCTTAATGCTAGAGGAAAAGGTAATATTTGACCAACGAAGTTCAAGGGGCAAATTCATGTTAGAAGGACTAGCTGATAGAAGTTAACATCACTCCCTTTAATGCCTAAGTGGCTCTTTAACTCTCAGAAATTTAAGTGCTGGATTTAGAAAAAGAAAGGAAAGAACTTTAAAAGGTGTTAACTTCATCTTGTGCCATAAAAGAGGAGATGTTTAATTAAGCCACTGGTAGTTCTTGGGTGGTTTTCAGTTTAGTTTTATACTTTTGAGATGAAAGGGTACATGCAAAATTATGTACAAAGCACCTTTTAGAAACTTTGGAAAGGTCAAGGAGAAAATAGCTGGATTTCAAAAGCTGAACTTTTCAAGGTTTTTCTCTGATTTTTCTAAAACAAGATAGCCTCCTCCTCCTCTTAATAGTTCTTCAAGGCCCTTTTGGTAGCCAAAATCTTTGTTCTTTTTTTTTTAAGCAGCTTTGTAACAGAAGAACTAAAAATTAATTATGGCTATGGAACTTTTACACAGAAGAGTTTAAAAAGCACAGACGTAAAGAAGGGGAAAAGATGAGGGCCCATTTATCTTATATTGACAGGACTAGCTTCAAACGATGACCTTGAATCATAATCATCCTAATGAGCTCAAAATATTTCACTTTAACAAGTGAAACTATAATCAAATCAGTTTCTGAAAGCTCTACTAATGAGCATTTCCTTTGATGAAAACATGGTTCACTGTCTTAGTCTGCAGGAGGTGCACTACAGTAAGGGGCCAGCTCCTGACAACTCATTAGCTGACCTGGGGAGAGAGTAATTTGAATGCTTTTGATAAAAATTTCAAGGCTTTTTTTTTTTAACTTAAATTACATTTTATGCACTTTTATAAATAGTATAATTTTTCTAAGTTGGGGAAACTAGCAGGAAGACTTCAAAGCTGTGGAACAAAGTTTGTTTACTGCATTTGGGCTGTTTATATCCCCAGAACCAGAACGGGGAATTACGTTTCATTAGCGACTGCTAACTCGGGGCCAATCCTTACATTGTATTTTCACAGGCTTTATTTGTACAGGTCAGTATGATGTTAAGTGAATTTTATGGAACTACCTCTGATAAGATTTAGGGTTGAAAATCGGAAGTCACTATTATTTACTATGAATCTTAGAATGTCCTCTGAAATGACTTTGTCCATCAAAACAAATTATTCAATTTACCTAAAGCAGCAAAATAAGCTGAAATGAAAACAGAATGGGGAAACATGGTTTACTTCTATTTTTACTTCTTGTCAAAGATTCCTCTCCCATTAAAATATTCATCATTTTAATTATTCTTCTGCTCTATTCAGCATCAATAAATGATCTCTCTCTTCCTCTCTCTCTCTGCAGAGCAGATCTTGCTGTCAAAGCAGAATATAAAACAGAAGTATAGTTCAGCTATTTTAAGTATCACTGGAAGACAAATCTCAGTTGCTTCAGAGAGCCGATTCCTTGTCTCCTCCCTCCCCCCAAGCTTCCCTTTGCTGTTGAGAGGTGTTCTACTTTCTTTCTATTTGTCATATTTTCTTCCTGTGTTCTGCTAGGCAAACCACTGTGATGGTTTGTGTCATAGGCACATGAGACACTGTTCTCAACCGTCAAGTGTTTAATTCTCTCTTTTTTGCTTTTTCTCCCTATCCCTCTTGACTTGGGTTGAGAAACAAAAATATTTTCAGTATTTTGGAAGACAAGTTACTGAACAGAAGGAGGACATCAAAGAAGAGAAGGGACTTTTGTTTTACTTCTCAAAATTGTCCCTTGCTTTTCCTGAATAGTTTGTTTTTATAAGATATAGAGCCATAAAAAAGCAAAATATTCATTTTGATCCCCATGTGTGTGTAAAATATACACATTCAATTCTCATTATTCACTGAATTTCTGTTCTATAAAGTCACTGTAAACACTGAATTAACAAATACTGGATCATTGCTCCTAGGAAAAATATAAGATTATGTTCCTTTGAGCCTCTGGGCACAACATTTTCATCTACTGATCAATGCATAACCTTGTTTTTGTGTGTTTTTACTTAATGACACCTTATTTAATAGATATTATTGATTCCTTAACATTGAATTCATGGCCAAATTAAAGAAAAATTATTCTGATATTTATTAAAATGGTAAGGAAGATTGTATTCAAAATTATTGCAATAGGGGTATTATAATAAGAGTAAGATAAGGCTCAATTCCAAACACAACATGGACAAGTGGAGATTTATAGCCAACAAGGAGAGTGAGTCCATGGATAGAAAATTACTCAGAGGAGACATCAACAGTAGGGTAATTCTTACTAAACTGAACCAATAGGGTTCTTGCCAAAGGCAGGCTAAGGACATATATATCAAAGGTAGGAGATGAGGAACTTAGATATAAAAAATGATCAGATATCAGGGTGGTAGAATTCTCTCCAACCTGATTTAACAAGATTCTTCACTAAGACCCTACTGGTCAGGTCAAAGATAGAGCAAGGGCCAAGGTCAACGCTTGTTCAGGAAAAGGGCTGAAAGGAGCCCCATTAAAGTTTAGTCAAGAGTCTTTGTCAGCCAACAGCACTGTAACTTATGCCTGAACTAAGTTCATCCAGCTTACATATTTTCTTAGTAAGACACATCACTGCCTTCTGCACTTAAACCTCAGAGATCTATTCAGTACTAGACTTGGGTACCATTGTAACAGCAAAATCACTAACAAAAAGCACCCAAATGTGAAAAATATGGCATTAAATAGGCCTTGAAAGGGATACTTATTTGCAGTATGAAAGATGGAACAAAAAGGCAGAGTGTAGCACTGTTGTACCTCAGCTGGGAATGAGTGCTTCGGGCAAAAAATATTTCACTGTTCTGCACTAAACAAACACAAATGACTGTTAAAGCACATGAATATGGATTCTGAGGTCACAAGTAAATTTTAGCTAATTAGATACTTCGCAAATACAGAATCTACAAATAATAAGGATTGACTATATATCCACAGACATACACACAAACACACACAAACAGAGAACTGAAGAATGTTCGTCTATTTAATTAAATAATATTAAATTAAAAAAAGAGGTTTGGATTCTGCATAACCTTTTCCTTGGGGGAGGGGAGGCAGGGGAATACCACTTTTAGAAATGCACAAAAATTCGACCCAACATAAATTAAGTAAGTAATTAAGTTGAAATTGTTGAGGGAAAATAGAATATGTTTGCTTGATAATCCTATAATTGATTTAAGACTATACTAATCTGACAAAAATTTAACTTTCTAAATCAAAATAATCTATTATTGTTTTTGCTAATAAGTTCCTGTCATTTTAGTCAATATTACAAATTCAGTAAAGTAAAAATCAGCTCATGTCTCAAAGTTGACCCTGGATATTTAAAGATTCTAAATAATGTGGACCCTATCATTAAATGTGATGACGTGAGACCTGAGATTAGCTTGTCTTCCAGAATTTGGGAGGGCTTCTCCACCTGGCTCAACTCTGAACAAGGCTGTTTCATTCTATCTTCAGTCTCAGGATTTAGCCTCCTTTGCTCAATCTCTAGTAGGGAGAGCCCTACTGGTATGGAGCAAAGTAATGGGTTACCATCTCAGTCAGGTTCTTCCAAAGGAAGAAAGTAGAACTGGCCTCTCTTCTGGAAAATAAAATACCCAATTCAGGCAGAAGTCACCTCCTTCCAATAGACTCACTGTGGCACATCTGGAGCAGTAGGGTCAGCTACCCAGATACCTACACTGAAGCCATGTCCCTTTTTCTTCTATAAACAAATTTTACCATGGGGCCCTAGACTATATAGGAGTTGCTCCCAATCGGTCCAATAAAACTTATACCCTAAGCCTCTGATTTATTATACGTAACCAGTGAAGTACTGTCATCCCAGGCATTTTCTGAGTTACTCGTTTCTCAGCGTATATTAGGCAGGTTTTCTCCTCCACTGGCTTTTCTCTAAGCCACTTTGTGAAAATGGAAGAAAACTACAGAATTCTACACCTCCTTTCCTGAGAGGAAGTGCACTGCTATTAGCAACTTAAATGTTCCCTCCCAAGGGAAATATTGCCTGAACTCACTCCCTAGAGGTAAGTGGAAATAATTCATGTCTACAAGGAAGAGGAAGATGGAACAGGACTCCTGTGGAGCCTGCGGTCACCTCCTTCGTATCTCTTTCCAGATCTGCTTATCCCCTAGTTCAGACAGAGAGGGAAAGTCACCTCTGTGGGTATGGAGCAAGAGGGGCACAGGTAATTGGAGCCCACATTCTCCTTTGTGCTAAAGCCCTGAGAAAATCTTGGGTTTGAAGACTATAAACTGTAGTACCTCTTTTGGAGTACATGGTGATTCTGCTAGTATTTTGTGGTTATTAAACAAAAAGAATTTATGCTTGTCTTAGACATTTTTAATGAATTTTTTCTCATTTTTTAAGCTATAAAAGGAGACCCTCCTGTGGGCATTATAATGTTTTATTTTTATTTTTTATTATAATCATTTTTTAAAGAAACATTTAAGTAAATAGCTGATATACTTACCAGTCTTACTGTAAATAAGTATGACTTCTATATAATAAGCTCATGTGTCATGATAAGATATTTAAATTGTTATACTAAATTCAATTTTATAGTCATTTTTAAAAATATTTTTTTATTTGTTTAACACAGAGAGAGAGGGCACAAGCAGGGTAAGTGGCAGAGGGAGAAGCAGTCTCCCTGCTGAGCAGGGAGCCTGATACAGGGCTCAATCCCAAGACCTTGGGATCATGACCTGAGCCGAAGGCAGATTCTTAACCGACTGAGCTACCCAGGTGCCCCTAGCCATTTTAAAGTTTATAATAAAAGTCTGTGTAGGAAAAATAATGCACTTTAGAAAAAATCATTTTTATGGCAAACTTTTTAGGAGTATGCACACAGTGCATTGAACATTGAAATATGTTTTATTCAGATATTTCCAGCATAAGTTACTCATTTATCATCATTCACTTAGCTTTCAGATCTGTTTCTCACACAGTCTTCAATAAACTCAACCTTACTGAAGATTTTTCTTCTCTTTGATTGTTTGCTCGATTACTTAGTGTCCAAATTAATTTGGAGATTTCCTGGTTGTATAAATCATGTCACAACATATAGAGATGTTACTTGTATCACATTCCCTCCTAAGCAGCATACTGTTTTCATTCCAAGTGGTGACAGGCCAAGAATCTTACCTACTCAGCAACCATAAGTGAACTTTACAACTCACATTAGCCAATCAGGTGCCAACATTCCAGATCTTTAGCTTGAAGAGACTCAATTCCTAGAAACAAAAACCACTTAAATTCCCAATTTATGGATTTCTGTATTATTGTTTCAGTTTTTAGTTTTTAAATTAAGTAACTTGTTTTCTATATCCTGGTTTGTTTTAATTTTTCAATGAAATGTGATAAAATTCCAGGTTAAAGTTACATCTACTCCAATTATAAATCTTCAGACAATACAGAAACTATAAACTACATTAGCCACTGTTAATTAATGTTCTTCATAACCATTATATGAAAAAACTGCTATTACCTGTAATAATGCAATCAATATTCTCAAGCATCTGTCTTCACACTTACAGTGTTTCTGTAAAATAAATTATTATTATTATGGCTGGTCCAATAATATGCATAATTTAGATTTTGATAGTTTTACTAGATGTCTTTCCAAACTGGTTGTATCAATTTATAGTTCTACTGAAATTGTACAAAGCTGTGGGTTCTTGTATTCCCTTGTCAGCAATAGGTGTCATCAGATATTTTAATAATCGCTGAGCTGATACCTGCAGAAATGTTGATTTTTTGCTCTTTTAATTTGCATTTAATTATTGTAAATGAAAGTAGGAAATAGTTTTCCACTATCTATAAAGCTAAGCAAGATAGCTTTGGAAATAGGACCCAAAATAGGAGCCCGCTAGATTTTTGAGAAAATGAATGTTTAAATTTTAGCTTCTGTATCAATACTTAAAGAGAAAGGAATGTTTGGTTTTATTCTTTATATCTCTCCATTGAAAGAGGCTGAACATTTGCTATTCAAACACTCAGCCCCAAATCCAAGGATCCAGTTTTAGTGTTTGTCTGTCTTGTCTATGTAGTATTTATAATTTGATTAGTTTACAGGTATTTCCTTTTGTTCTAAACTTATATAAACAGAGAAATTAAATTTTCACCATCCTCCATTTTTATATTTTATATATTTTTTATATTTCATGTACTTTTTAATGATAGGCACATTATTTTTACACTAATAATGCAATTACTAGAATATAACCTTATAATGATAACCAAATAGTGAAAATTCAACTCCAGGGAAATCTTGCTTATAAAAAGTGTTATAAAGAAATGTTATTCAGTAAGATGCTTGATTTCTTTCTGTATTATAGCATTAGTATGGAAAACAGAGAACAAAATGCTCCCATTGGCACTGTCCTATTCCTTAGCAGTTTAATGGAATCCTTTCAGTTTATACACCATTCTTTGGCCACAGTCCACCAGAAACTTCAGGTACATACATACATTAGCGATCACACATAAATTAGGCAACACACAAAGGCTGACATTTACAGTTGTGCCTTGATGTTCTAACACCCAACAGGTTTCAACCCAGAGGCACATGATAAGATTGTCAAAATAAATTAAAATTCATACATTTAAGCCAATACACACACACACACACACACACACACTCACAGTCATGCAGACACATCAACATAAATTACTGGCATGAATTTTAAACTGAAAAAATATCAACTTACACACTTTTTGTCTATACGGTTAAAATTACGACTTGAAAATAAATCTCAAGTTGACTTTTAATGAATGAAGGGATGATCATTGTTTTCCATTCTTAAAAACAACTTACAGAATTTTATTTTGTAAAGGTCTCCTTAATATCTAGAATAATTTTAAAGAATTTTATTGGATTTCCTTTTATCAAATACATTTAAAAACTGGAATCATTACTTTCATGAGCTCAATTTCTTCATGTATTTTGATACCCAGGAAAGAGTAGGTATTGTTGAGAAACCAAGGAGGACTATGGCTTCCCCAACCTGTTGGCTTCCTTAATGGAATATTATTTTTAGCCTTTCTTCTTTTTTGCTGGTAATCAAACCAATATATAATAGAGAATGGAGGCTACTAACATGACAACTACTATTAATTAAAAGTTAGATATTAGAAGAGAAAAACTATGTGTATCATTTATAAAAGAGTGCCAGAATTCTTAATATTTAATGAAATTGTATTCAATATTTTGAAAATAGGACAATCCATTAGAAAAATGGGCAGAGGACATGAATAAGAATTCACAAAAGAATAAACACTAGAACAAATACAAGTGAGTAATAAGCACATTAAATGATGTTTAAATTCACTATTAATAGAAATCAAAACATGGGTGCCTGGGTGGCTCAGTTGTTAAACATCTGCCTTTGGCTCAGGTCACGATCCCAGGATAGAGCCCCACATTAGGCTCCCTGTTCAGCAAGAAACCTGCTTCTCCCTCTCCTACTCCCCCTGCTTGTATTCTCTCTCTCCGTCAAACAAATAAATAAAATCTTAATGCCTTATTTCATCCATCAGATTGGAAACCATAAGTGTAATGATAAAACTCATTAGCCATATTGGTCTCATATTGGTCAGGTGGAGATATATGGAATTATTTATACACTGATGGTAGAAGTCAAATTTTACAATCTTTGTTGAGATTATTTTCATCAAATATCTCAAAAGCCTTAAACCACTCTTACTTCGCTTCTCTAGCAGTTAGACTAGCAATTTTAGCAGTTAGGATCAAGGAAATAATATATGTAAAAGGTTGGTGATTATACTCAAGCTTATAATCACTAATGACGGAAAAGAAAACACCTAAATATGTATCGATATGATTTTGAATAATGAAGAAATCCTAAGGAATTTAAAAGAGTAAGACATTCTCATTTCACTAATAGAAAAGATATATTCAAAATATAAACTCTAGGAAGCTACGTACAGTATGATCCCTTTAATGTTAAGATAAATTTGTACACATATGTTTTTCTATTCTTTTTTGTCTATCTATGTTATCTTTTATATGCAAAAACATTTTTAACAATATGAATAAAACAGTGTTACCAGTGGTTTTGTCATCTGGTAATTACTATAACAGGGATTCTAGGGGGAAAGAGAAGTTTTAATTTTTATTTAATACTCTCCAGATTGTTTTATGGTTTTGCCTTGAGCACTATTTATTTACAATAGAAACCCCTATTAAAAAAAAAAAAACTATGCAATGATCACTTACACTGCCCCACCCCACATCATTTTCAAGATGTCTTATTTGGTCTTTTCTCTGCCACAACTCTAAGAATACACTTAATCCCTCAACTCCTAACCTATTTGATCTACTTCTATATAGAATTATACCATATTATCATTTCTTCAAGAAAAAGAAAGCATTTTAAAATGTGAACTTTCACTAGGCCTTATCATTTTCTTCTTCAGGTTAGATGAGCCCAATTTCCTAAACACTGTGGTTTCCAATCTCTTCAACATTCTAGTCAGCCTCTAGGTGTAATCCACCTTTTCAGCAACTCTTAAAACGCAGCCTACAGAACTGAATATAAAATTCAAGACACGGTCTGAGCAGTTCAGATTATAGTGAAACTATTACCACCCTTGAACTTGACTCTCTACCTCTATTAATGCAGTTTAAGAATGCATTAACTTTTTTAAGCATCTGTTAACACCATATTGGCTCATATTGAGCAGTTAGTCAAATAAAACCACAGGAATTTTGCCATAAATTTCCCTATCCTGTAAATGTGCAATAAATAAGAGTTTACAATAACCCAGTAAATTTTCATTTTATTAGTTTCAGCCCATAGTTCCCACCTGGAATGATTTTTTTTTCAGACACACAACTATGATCTAAACTAATAGCCACCCTTTCTAGCTTTGCATTATCTGAATGAGTGCTAAGTATTTCGTCTTTCATTGTTCTAACCATTGATCCAACTGTTGAACAAAAGAGAACCAAGTAGGGAATCCTAATTCCAGAGATCTCCACAGCATTTGGGATCATTCCATTACTAAATAATCTTTGGATAATGATTGATCACTTACTTCTGAATTTGTAGATTGCACACATCCTCTTTAAGAATATTAAGATGCAACATGGGGGACTAGGGGGGCAGAAAAAGAAGAAAAGAAACAAGATGGGATTGGGAGGGAGACAAACCATAAGTGACTCTTAATCTCACAAAACAAACTGAGGGTTGCTGGGGGGAGGGGATCGGGAAAGGTGGGTGGGGTAATGGACATTGGGGAGGGTATGTGCTATGGTTAATGCTGTGAAGTGTGTAAACCTGGCGATTCACAGACATGTACCCCTGGGGATAAAAAATTGTTTATAAAAAAATAAAAATTAAAAAAAAAGAATATTAAGAGAATCATCATGGAATATACTGCACAAATACAGATAAGATTTCTGTGGCATTTCTCAGCAACTATTTTACAATTTGCACACACGATGTTAGGCACAAAGGAATAGAAATTTGTTTACATGGGATTTCAATGAGAACTATTTTATCTTCTCAATTCTATTTAAATAAGTCAAATTTAGGTACATGTTTCTTACATGTAAACTGTATGAGAAACAATCACTTCTGTGATTGACAGGTTCATGTAGTTGTTAAAAGCACGGCTCCTAGAACCAAAGCTACTCAGGTTCAAAACTCAGTTCTATTATTCAATGTTACGCAACCTTGAGCAAATTTTCCAAACATGCTGTGCCTTTATGGCCTTATCTGTGACATGTTGATAATAGTGTCTCTCCCAAAGGAATTAAATGAGTTAATATATACAAAGGATTAGGGAAAACTGCTGGAGCCTAGTAAGTTGTAAATAAGTGTAAGTACTAATATTATTATGACATTTTTGAAGGAGAAATCTGGCATTATATTAACCATAAAGCAACAATTCTGACATGTTGCTGTTTTTCTTAAATTATTTAGTTCTGTGCCTTACAAAGAATGCATTTATTACTGACTCTTAAGACTTCTTATCTTTCCACAGTCCCATACTTCTACCTATTCAGTGAAGCTGTACATAAGTATTTACCTATTATTATTATTCTTACAATAAAGTTGAAATAATCACTGGACTACTCTTGTAAACTCTCGTAAGAAACGTATAAGGCCATTGTCAGATTGGTGAGAGAATCTGTCTGGGGCTCTGAACATTCGGGGTCAAGTGAGAACCAATACCCTCACCCACATACTTTCCACAGCTCCCCCCATGCCAGCCCCATATCGGTGCTAACACTGCAGTTTAGGACTGGAAAATAAGGCTAAGGTTGGATCCCACTAGCAAAGCTGATGCCCTCTTCATTGTATTGTTCCTCCAGAGGACTATCTCTGGACACTATTCCCTAACACACCTTCTTACGTAGCCCAACTTCCACTGGTCTTTGCTTTCAATCACCCCACTCCAGACACTTGGCAATTCTGATATTTCTCTCATTTCCAAGATTATCCTACCTGTACATAAGACTTTCATGTCCCTTTGTTAAAATCCTGACAATCTCTTTACCTCACATCAAAATTAACACTGGCTAGTTCAGTTTTGAACATTCCACTTCTTGGGATGGGCAGCTGAATTTAGGCCAGAGTGGAAAAATGAACTTAATAAAAATGCATCAGGGAAAAGGCTCTTTCTTACCCTTAGGGAGTAAGGAAAAGAAGTCAAAAGTAAGAACAGATGTTACTCTGACAGTGTTAACCATTACTACATTTATTCATCAAATAATTATTGAGCAGTAAATACCATGAGAGATGGTAGAAATGCAAACCTAAATATAATTTAATGGCAACTTTCAAGAAAATTAAATATAGCAAATGATGTACCAGAAATCAATGATATTACAGTGTGATACGTGCCATAAAAGCAAAGAGGATAAATCTATAAATGCAATAATACTGTGTCCTGTGTTTACGTTCTACCCAAATTACCTTTATTTGCAAAAGCAAACGTGTTGATTCTGCAGTGGACTGACAAATCAGTTCAAAGGGACCAGATCTATTCTCCAATCGAAAGCTCTGATCCTCCAAGTACATTCCCCTGGCCAAGAGCATCTGCATTCTTCTGGGAGTTTATTAGAAATGCAAAATCTCAGGCCCCGCCCCAGAACTACTGAATCAGAATCAAATGTTAATTAGAGCCCCTGGTGGCTCGGGATCTAAGAGACACTGTTTCTTACAATCTTGGCTAAAGCAAATCTTGGCTCACAGAAGCAGTGACTCGGTCCTGTCCCCTCTCTGTACATGCTACAGGAGAATCAGTTGGTAACTCTTTGGGGATAGGGAAGATGATGTGTCATTTAATGTCTAGCATGTAGCAACAACTCCAGAAGTGATTATTTGAATATATGAATAGATAACTAAAGGGATGAATACAAGCATTTCTGAGTAAAACTCTTAATACTTTTTTTGAGCATAAAAGAGGAGAAGGAAGAGAAAGGGAAGTAATAACGAAAGGAAAGTAACCAAGCATGTTAAATCAGTCATTTTAAATATTTTGGCTGTTGTCAATTAAATTAAGAAAAAATCCATTCAGGCAGAAGGGATTCCAGTGCTAAGTTCATTTGAATTTGAATTTTAGTTTAATTGTATTTTTTAGTGCAGGAAAAGTGAAATTTTCATTAACATTTTTGGCCTTTATCATCTTTATATTTAATTTAAAAATGTAAATTTATGCTAGAAAAAGACCTGGTTATTGCTGACTTCCTACTCACATAAATCAGCAGTGTAGGTTTTAAGGTGTCAAAGTGATAACAAACACTCAATATGTGCTAACATTACATATCAACAAATATACATGCAAATAGAAAACCATAAAGTCTCAAAGAGCCACATTGAACTGATACATGCTAATGGAAGGGGCAATTAATTCCAGGATGAAACAAAGCATAAATTTTCATTATTTTGTACACTGAAAAATAGAATGGAAAGAAATATGAGGCTTTGGGTTGTAAAGGGAAATGCATCCAGAAAATATAGGGGAAAATTAAGAATTCATTGTGTGACTCTCTTGAAAGGACCATAACCTTTATAGGCACAAGTGGCTATAGAAACTGATTTTATATGCATCCATTAGCATGAATATGGCAACTGAGTCTCTAGACAAAGGTTATTCCATGTGCTTAAGATACCAAATTTAAACTTTTCCTGAAAGATGATTGTTTAACTAACTATACCAAAAATTAGTTAAAACATGTCCCTAGTTTTAGAGCAGTATGAAAATGGCCAAGATACTTGATATCATCAACCTCAAAAAATCCCAAAATAGAAATGTAAAATAATCTGTATATTAGCAACAGATGTAAATGTATTTCTAGTTTGTCAACAGTGTGATATATTACAATTAATCCCCAAAGGCACCTTTACCCTTGAACCTCAGGTACAACTTAAGAGGAATGTCATATATCTTCAGAAACCATTGGACTACAACATATAGAGAGAGGGACTAGATTTGTTCTCTATGTCTTTAGCCCACAGGCAATATGCAAGAATATCAGACAGGCAAAAGTCGAGTTCACCATAAAAAGAACTCTGTAACAATCAAAGCCATCCAAAAGTGAAAGGTTGTCTAATTTGGTTAGATTTATCTAGAAGCAGGTTTACTCAGAAATTGTGATGCACTGAAGTGCATTCTTCCATAGACTTTGGACCAAATCAACTCAGAGTGTTCTTCCTATTTTTTTTAAGATTTTACTTATTTATTGGACAGAGAGAAACACAGAGAGAGAGGGAACACAAGCAGGGGGAGCAGGAGAGGGAGAAGCAGGATTCTCGCTGAGCAGGGATCCCAATGTGGGACTCCATTCCAGGAGCCTGGGATCATGACCTGAGCCGAAGGCAGTCGCTTAACAACTGAGCCACCCAGGCACCCTGTTCTTCCTATTGTTGAATTATTATTACATTTCCAACATAACACTAAAAATGGCACACCTATTCCAGGTCAAAAAAGGTATGGTTTCTTCCCCCTTCATGAACTACACAAAGCACAGTATTTATTTATTAAAAATGCATTACTTCTCTATCCTTGGTCTCCATAATTTCTTTTGATTCCTTACAGCACTTGACAGCATGATAAATAATGGGCCACTACTTCACTGTGCTCTCCTTCACTCCTCTTGTCCCAGTTGCGAATTAAGGTGAGTAACTTGCAGCAGACAGAAATGGATCATTCCTTATCAAGCAGATGATTTAGAAATCTTGTGAGAGACAGGTGCTCTCTTTTTTGGGGGTGGGGAGGTCAGATTCTGAAATATTCTGTAGATGGGGGGAAAAAACCTTTAGTCACTAGATTTAAAAAAATAAGTAAAGAAATTCTATAAAAAGACTCAAAATGAATAATTTCTGACCTTATGAAACTCTGTAATTCCTGAATGAGTTGCATATCTTTATAAATTATGGAAACTAAGCATGTTCCCTCTTCCTTCTCCTTCTCCTCCCACCCCTCCTTCTTTCCTCCTTCTTTTTAAAAAGCTATTGGTGAAAAAGTAAAGGAAAGGAAAAAGACTAAAGTACAGGTTTCTACCCCTCTCTTATTCTGTCTCTCTTAAAAAAAAAAACCAAAACTATTTCCAGATAATAAATGTCACTGTTCATCATGAAGTTAATGAGGCAATGGAAGAGGGAGATTTGTAATTATGTAGAGTCTAATCTGGCCATTGAGAGTCTCAGCACTCACAAGAAACTCATGTCAACATTCCAATAGATCCATCTGCTAATAATACCTTTAGCATGTGAATGGTAGTGACAGAAAATTCCTCCACTATTACCATAATTACTGCTATTAGAAGTTTTGTAGCTACTCATATATCACATCTACACTTGCTTTTGTGTGATACATGATACATTTTTCAATCTAATAGTGATTGTGTTCAAAATCTTGAATCACAAAGAGTGGTTACTCAGTTCCCCTTTCAACAAAAAAAATTAGACAGTGAAGCATTCTGACTCCTAGATATACAATGGTGCTTCATCTGACTGTTCATAAGCACAAGTAGGTCGGGAACCAATTATCTAAAGTATTTTTGTGAAGGAACCCTTATGCAACCTTTGTTGATTTTGTATGTCAGTACCAAAAAAAGCCATTGTGAGAAAAGTTCCATTTCAATTTTAATGTGCCTTGGGGACTAAGACAACCAATTGTTAGACTTGCAAAAACTCTGAGGATTATAAACATAAGTACATGGGATAAATTTTAGAACATGTAGATGACATGTATGGTGATGAGCCCCAGAGAAATCCCACTCTAAATTCAAATTTGCCAGATACAAAGGAATCTACAGGCAAAAGCAATCCATTAATGATGGTACTGTTTTCAATCCTCAACCCCTTTCCCCTAGCTTTAAATAACACTACTCTACATTCCTAATTTTTTGGTGTTCTGTAACAGTTGTTAACCAGAGCCAAAAAGTAGGTAAACAAAACACAGAAGTTTTCTGGAAAAAGAGAAAACCATTAGTGAACATTAGCACACACAAAAAAACTAAAGCAATGTATTCAAATGAGAAGGACACTCAACTCTAAGACAAATGAAGGAAATGGGTACAGTGAAGAGGTGCCCAGTACAGGAAGTATTCACACTGATCTGATAAAGCAAACTATCTTACATATTTATAAAATGCACTAGTTTGCAGTTTGTTCACACTATAGTTTGAGAAACAGGTATATCTTCATAATTTTTTTATCTTCATAAATTTTTTGATGGCATGGTATAATGGAAAAAAATTCATGGACACTATTATTATAAATAGGGTCAAATAAATTTTGGCTACTCACTGTATTGCCTTGAGAAAATTATTTGGCTACTCTGATCTTTACTTCATTCACTTGCACAATGAACTAGTAAAAATTAACTCATATGATTCTGCTGAAAATCAAATCAAGCTGTGTACATAAATCGTCTAACATAGTGTCTGCCTCATTGTAGATGCTTGAGAAATATCAGTAGCCTCTTATTCCCTTCACTTCTCTTTATATTAATCCTTTCTTGTCTGTTAAAATTTCTAGAACCTTGTGGAAAGAGATTCTTTTTGTCTGCTTTAGGCTTCCAAGCCTGGCAGAACTAAGACTTCCTTACTATGGTGTTACCCATTTGCTCAAGGGATCTCTAAGAATACAGGTAAATAAACTGTTTATGTTTTGAATCAATCAAGCTGCCATTAGAGAGAAATAATTAAGGGGGGGAAAATTAACTATATGGAGTCTCCCCTAGGGAGACACAAATTCACCTCCTAGCTGTTGCAATTTGTCACGTTCAGAAGCCAGAGTTGATCTTTAACCTGATAGAGGGAATCCACCCAAATACCTGTTAGAAAATATCCTAGTCTGAAACATTCCTCTCGACAGCTACTGGATTTATGCAAGAACAAAATTTAGGTAAAATCCCAGCTCTGTGTTTCCCTTATTGATGGTTAAGCAGTTTAAAAGGGAGAAAAGTGGGGCGCATGGGTTGCTCAGTTGGTTAAGTGACCAACTCTTGGTTTTGATCAGGTCATGATCTCCGGGTCACGGGATCATGCCAGTGTTGGGCTCTTGCCCAGCACAAAGTCTGCTTGGGATTCCGTCTAACTCTTCACCTGTCTGCCCGCCCCCCCCCACCAACTCACATGCTTGCTCGCTCTCTCTCACTAAAATAAATAAATAAATTATTTAAAAAATAATGAATAAATAAAAAGGACAAAAGTATGATTCAAATAGTTTTTTCCTAAGTAAAACATATTTTTGCAATCCATCAACAATCACATAACTCCTTTGACATTAGTCATTGACAGGGGCAACTGGGTGGCTCGTTTAGTTAAGCAACTGCCTTCAGCTCAGGTCATGATCCGGCGTCGGGGAATCGAGTCCGTTATCTGGCTCCCTGCTCGGCAGGGAGTCTGCTTCTCCCTCTGACCCTCCCCCTTCTCATGCTCTCTTTCTCTGACATTAGTCATTGACAATACTCTTAATGTTGGTGATGGTTTATTTTCAGTCCAATGACATTACCAAATAGAGCTCTTTGATCACACAGAATCATACATGTGGTCCACTGACCCTAATCCCTAGCTACCTTCCCGGGTGTGTACCTTCCCAGAAGCCACGCATGAACTGAAAAAGAAAAAGGTAAGAATTTTAATATAAACATCGAGTAACTCACCTCTGAGTAAGCTAAAAAGAATATGCTTCATACTGGATTCTTCTGTGATTTGCAAAATTTTAAATGATGCATTTGCTAACTAGTATATGTAGAACATGCATGAAATGATGCAGGTTTCCAAATCCTAGTACAGAAAAATTATAAACTTTACTATCTCTCCAATAGACCTTTTGAGGAAACAGATTACATGTAATTTTTTCCCCTGTAAACTCAAACTAAAAATCATTCTTGACTCAAAGCCCAAGTTTTTAAAGAGCACACTGTAATTTCTGTAAGGACATTTAGCTTATTCATAAAAATCTAGATGTGTCATAATCAATAGGTTCTAGAAAATCTCCAAATCTCTGAAATTTAGGCAGCTAAATTTCTACCAAGATGCTGTGTTTAGAGATATAACATTTATAATCCAACTTGCTGAGCCCTCATCAACTATAGTCAGAAATAAAACTAACATCTTTTATGTAAGCTCTTTGGATACAAATAATGAGGCTTTGGGTTTTGACAAACACTGTTCCTTTACTGTATTAAAAAAAAAAATCAGGGTCTGCGATTAGGTTTCTCCTATTCAAAAATGTTACATTTGCAAACTGCAGTATACTACTGAGAAAATGGCACAATTTAATAATAATAATAAAAAAGATAGACATGCCAGGCCATCTCACTATTGTCATCACATTTGTTTTTCTATAATATTTTGTGCAATCATTAAAAGCAAGATAACAGTCATATTTTAGCCATTTCAATACCTAGAAGGTTTCTATTCCTTTGGCTAGGAACGTTTTCCTTGGATGATTGGTTGACAATATCCAAAGGATAATTTTAGGTCCTGAAGAATTAAACACAGGTCTATTTTTATGAGGTGGGACAGATTGGAAACCGTTCTTTCTGCTTGTTCCAGTGAAATTGGAAATGAAAAGAATGTGTGTCATATGAGGGACAAGTGTCATGAAGCCCATCTGAATTCTATTTCATGCCCCTCTTTATAGCCTAATGTTCAACTATATCCATTTCACTGGCAGTATTGCACCCATCAAAAACAAGTTATTGACACTTATATCTCATATATAAATCAAATCAGGCAGACAAAGCAAAGAAGTTGGTTTCAGAGAGATTGGATGATGGAGTCAAATAATATATTTGTTTTTCACCTCTAGGATATCACTTTAATACTACCCTGAAACAATGGCACAAAATCATTCCAATTAAATGATCTTAAAATAAGACATAAAGCAAATCCAGGTGATCTCATTCTGTCTGGTGTGTCAAGAGTTGACAGCACAAAATTGAGCAGAAATAGTTTAAATTTAGCAGTCTTCACTTATATGTACAAGGACTGAGAGCAGAAATTGGATTTGCTTCAGTGGAGTCAATTAAGAAAGACTCAACAAGGAAGGGTTGAAGTGCATTGACAGGACACTGGGAATTCTGTGAATATTGACTGGCACTGGTTGGGTACAAATTAAGGAAGGCATTCTGGTTTCTGACATTAATTTTCTTCAACTGAAAAATTACACTAATAGATAAATGATTATATAAATAATAATAATGATAATGATAAAAGACAAACATAATGAAGAGACACATTCACCAGTGATCAGCTACCAAAACAACCACGTCAGTTTCTCTCTTATTTTTAAGGACTCTCTTCATATAGTTTATTTCACACAATTCTTCTGCTGGGATTCCAGTTATCACACCTCATTCCACTTCATGGTATTGTTCACATAATATTTACTCTGCTCTAAAGAATTGAGAGGTACCTAAGAACAAAACAAAGTTTTTTCCTTTATCATATCTATGGCAAATTATTTAGCTTGCCTTTCCTATCAGCTCTGAGGTTTGAAATGTTAGATAGGAGTCATTTGTGAAAGTGTTTACCATGAAATGAAGAGCAATGAGAAATTGTAATGGGAAGAATGTGCTAATCAAAACAAATCAACACCCAAGTCTGCTGTTCGGTGCTTATTTCATTAAAAGCTGCTAGATTAGGAAAAACCTCCTGAAAAGAAAAGTGTCATTTCATTTTCAAGAATCATGGGAATTTAGAGTATCTTCAAATTCTACAAGTTTTGGAGGGAGACAAAGTATAAGTAAAGCTAAGAGTGAAGGGAATTTTATACTCTCTTCCTGTGCCCTATCTTTCTTGTGTTCCCTCCAGCCATGAAGAATATGTTTAAAATGAACACACTGGGGGGCGCTTGGGTGGCTCAATGGGTTAAGCCTCTGCCTTCGGCTCATGTCATGATCCAGGGTCCTGGGATCGAGCCCTGCATCGGGGTCTCTGCTTAGCGGGGAGCCTGCTTCCTCCTCTCTCTCTGCCTGCCTCTCTGACTACTTGTGATCTCTGTCTGTCAAATAAATAAATAAAATCTTTTTTTAAATTTTTTTAATTTTTTATAAACATATAAAGTATTTTTATCCCCAGGTGTACATGTCTGTGAATCGCCAGGTTTACACACTTCACAGCACTAACCATAGCACATACCCTCCCCAATGTCCATTAACCCACCCCCCTTTCCCAACCCCCTCCCCCTAGCAACCCTCAGTTTGTTTTGTGAGATTAAGAGTCACTTATGATTTGTCTCCCTCCCGATCCCATCTTGTTTCTTTTCTTCTTTTCCTACCCCCCTAACCCCCCATATTGCATCTCCACTTCCTCATATCAGGGATATCATATGATAGTCGTCTTTCACTGATTGACTTATTTCACTAGGCATGATGCTCTCTAGTTCCATCCACGTCA
>PISX010014538.1:24762-52773 GCA_004024625.1 Mellivora capensis
GGTAAGAATCTTGCCTTGCAGTAATTGCTTTCTCATCTCTGATGAAAAATTACATTTTAAGATTTTGTTTTGCCTTTCTTTCTTTTTTTTTACACTATTGCAATCCATGACTTAATCTTATAAAGAAGATGAATATTCCTATCACTTACTTATCAAAATAAGAAAGGCAAGTACAGGTTAATGAAAAATTCTAATGGGAAACTACAGAGCCTGGGAACTAGCAGGACAAAATGTATTTAAGAATCTATTAAGTGTTGGACTTTAAAATATTATTGTACATACCTAATCTAAAAAATTTCTGGTATCCATGGGAAAAAATATTTATCTCTGAAGGAATATATTTGAATGTTTAAATTTTAGGCTTTTGTTTATGCAACTCAGAAAATCATGATTCTGTATTCATAACTTTGTCCCAAATTTACATTCTTTAAACACAACACTTTACTTCAAAAAAAAGCAAACTCTCCTCAAAGCTGTTGAATCTCTTGTGAGTCTAAAGCCTTGTGTTTCCTATTGGATATCTCAGGGGTTTGATTTTATAACAGGGTGAACTGGAATTGGGAACTAGAAACCCAGGGAGGAAAACTGTTCTCTCCATTTCTGGAGAACTTCACGGTTTCTAGCCCATATTCTTCTCTGCCAACTTCAACATTCCCTCATCCTGCTTCCTAACATCAGAACTGGAATGGTTGCTCTGGCTCTACAATTCAAGTAGCCAATCCAACTGAGGAGAGCAGGGTGGCAGTCTCAAATGACTCTAGCCATTAGGCATTGACAAAGTAGGTAGAGCAGAGGGAGAGAATATGGCTTCAAACCAGCCCAGCTGCTTTTTACCTTAAGGTAATATAAGACTTTTCATTACTAGAACTTTCATTTTTCAAGAGAAGCAAAATTCTAGTTTTTGGGTGCATGTCAAATCACCCAATTTTAAAAGGCTAGTGATTTTTAAATAACTATGCCAAGTCGCTATGTCAACCAATTTTAGCTGAAAATTGGAACTGTAGACGAGGAAACCACCAGACAAAAGCAGTAGTCATGGGAGAATACTGCTGCGCCCAGAGACAAGACATTGAAGTAGGGTGAGTGCTGAAGAAATACTTGGGACTTCTTGTCATCCATTGTCGCATCTGCTAGAACTTTTCATTGGCTAAATCTAAGAAGACTATTGAGCAAGGGAACCTAGGTGATATAAACTGGCATGTTTGACCTCCTGTGGCAAGGAGTAGAGTAGAGAAAGATAAAGAATCTGGGAGGGCAAATAAAAAATATCCTGCACATTTTAGTAGACTGTGTATCATTACTTCCAGGACAGTCCATCTTTCTATGGCTAGACAGATGGATGGAGAGATGGATTAATGGTGGCATGAACTGATTGGGAGCTTAGACACCAAATGCAGTCTTTCCAGATTTATGTTGTAGCTATCCCACTTTTCAGCATGTCTTGGTTAGGTTTCTCAATATATAAAAAGAGAATAATGAGAGCATCTATATTATAGGATTGTTTTAAACTTTAAATTTCAAAATACTTTTTAAAATATTTTATTTATTTATTTGACAGGGAGAGAGATCACAAGTAGGCAGAGAGGCAGGCAGAGGCAGGGGGCAGGGGGAAGCAGGCTCCCCGCTGAGCAGAGAGCCAAATGTGGGGCTCGATCCCAGGACCCTGAGATCATGACCTGAGCTGAAGGCAAAGGCTTTTACCCACTGAGCCACCCAGATGCCCCTACAAAATATTTTTTAAGCTCTTGGACCCATGTTTAACAGGTCACGGTATCTGTCAATTACAGTAATTATAATCATTTGCTCTGTTTCACTTTGTAAAATGCTTCTGATGGGCTGGCCAGTTGGTCCAGCATGAAGTCAGATACAAAATAGAATCATAGGTACTGAACAGATGAAACAGCTAGGTATATATCCCCAAAGGGGTAAACATAAGAGATACTTTTATTGTAATAACCATCTTCATTGTTGCCAGCAAAGTTGTGACACATTGGGTAGGTAATATATTTGGTCATCTTCTGATAATTTAAGCTCTAAATTTTTAGACCTTTAAGAGTTTAAGAATAATTAGGTAAACTACTACTTGGTTTACCTAGTTAAATAGAAATATACTTGAAAGGACTGAAAAGTTTTCCGTACATGAACAGTGTCAATTTGAATACCATAAGCTTTCGTATATTTTGTTTTCTCTGCACCACGATGAGAGAAGAATTTTTTAAATAAAACCAAGGAAAAGAAAAAATAAGATGAACTTGTTATTTCTCAAAAAATGCCTAATCATATATCAAGAAATTACTTCTTCCTCAAGCTTATGTTCTCAAGATTAATATCATACTTGCAGAGAGCCAAGACAGGAAGAATTACAAAAACCTGAGTTAAGGCTAGACTAATTATTGAAAGTATAGTCACTTGAACTAAGAAAGCCAGTGGTCTCTGAAACAAAATACTACTGTTAAGGTCAAGATCCTAATGACTTGGAATGACTAAGATAAAATAAAGTATTATGAGGCAAGAGATTTGTCTTTATGGGCACTAGAAGCTAAAGAGGAAGGGCAGAAAATGGTGCCCAGCTTATTGTAGGATCTCAGACTGAAACATCTGCAGATTATCAGTGGGTACTAAGAGTACAGAAGCACTACAAGCTTCCCATTCAGTAGTGTGCTCCAAGGGATGAATGTGCATATAGAAAGGCACAAAAATAAACTGAAGACAAAAGAATAGCAGCAGCAGAGCCAACAGAATGCAGGGATAAAAATCCTACAACTGTTTTTCTGGTGATTAAAAAAAAAATACATGATTTACTCATACCGTGGATTTGGATCTTCTCAATTCCACTGCATATTAAATCTATTGTTAAAGAATTCTAGTCAGCTATACTTCAACTTGGAAAGCACAAAGCAGACCCACTGATTTTTTCGGAATCAAGCTGTAGGATTCGCCTCTGTGTAATGGAAGCTCGGAGATTCTTAGGAGAATTCTTAAGAATCTCCGAGCTCCCATTTCACAGAGGCGAGTCCTATATCTTGATTCTGGAAAAGGATGTTTTGATAAATAGCAACTGACAGGTAAAATGATACTTATATTTTATTTTTATCAGAGCATGTAATTTAGTGTTTCTCAATGCTGACTGGACATTAGAATTTCCTGGATAGCAAAGCAATGATGCCAGAATTTTACTCCAGACCAATTAAATCAAAATCTTTGGTGGCAAAATTCAGGCATCAGTATTTTTTAAAACATTCTCATCTGATTACAATATATATACCAGGCGAATACCTCTGTAGACTTCTGAGTCACACACAATTCTTAGAGACATCTAGTTCCGGCCCTACAATATGTATACGACACAATAAAAGAGGGCAGCCTTCAGCATAGCTTTGCTTCTAGGTATATAACTAAAAGCAGATGATTTTTATAGGGATTTATAGAGCAAAATTTAATGGAAGATAGGTACTTTAGAAATAAGGAGAACCCTATTAGATACAAATTGCTTTTCTGAACCATAGAATTTAAGAGCTAGCTGAACCGAAAAGGAGTGTCTAGTTAGAAACAATAGAGCATCATGGATAGAAGCTATATTAAAGTTTCTTGGTTCACTAAATCCTTACCTAAACATTACCTATTTTAAAAAATGAGAACACTGAGGCCTAGTGAAGGAAGGTAAAGAGACTAGTTCACGGAACTAGTTAAGAAAGAGTTAAGAGTAGGAGTGCCTGGATGGCTCAGTCGTTAAGCCTCTGCCTTTGGCTCAGGTCATGATTCCAAGGTCCTAGGATGGAGCCCCACATCAGGCTCCCTCTTAGCAGGAAGCCTGCTTCTCCCTCTCCCACTCCCACTCCCCCTGTTTGTGTTCCCTTTCTCCCTGTCTCTCATCAAATAAATAAATAAAATATTAAAAAAGAAAGAAAGAAAGAGTTAAGATCATAGTCCAAGTCTCTTGACACTAAAGCCAGCATTACTCCTACTTTACACGTGACATGCAAAGTAAACATGATGGTTTCATTATCTTGGTGGGGAGATGGGGATATTGGGTTGTTCTATTGTCATTCTGATCATCTTGGAAGCCATGTTTCCCAGAATCTCTTTCCCTATGTGGGACTAGATTAAAGTCGGCCAAAAGGGAAGCTGTGTGAGGCTATGTAGGCTGGAGTGAAGCAGTTGACATGACTCTGAAGATTTGGGGGTTAGATGCAATGACAAACAGATGTGTAAGTACTGGAATAATCTGCCTTATTCTCTCTCTTCTCATTTAATATCCAGCTTTCTTCCTAGCTTCTAGCTTTATTGACCAACAGCAACCATAAACCTATCACGGACATTTAGCTGTGAACTCACAGGTGCAGTAGGTACAAGGAATCACCAGTCTTCTGTGGAATTTTCCATGTGTCCTCCCTCCTAGTCTCACTGTGGCAGCAAGCTCTGACTTGTCGACCTTAACAGTACTCCGGGAGTGCTGGTTAACAACATCTTTTAGATCTTTTAACTTTTATTTGTGGACCCTTGCATCTCTAGTGCCTTCCACAAAAGTGTGGGATCCTATACTAAATTTCTTCTTCTCTTATTCTCCTATCAGTTGTGCTTTCATGAGTGAACCCTGACTGATATGAGGGAAGGGGGTAATAAAATAGGACTTTCAACTTCTACAGAGCGGTTATAAACCCAAGGTGATGGTGATAATATTCATTTTCAAAATGCTCAAAATTTACAAAGTGACTCTTTATAGTTTCTAATTAATTCCTGTTTTATAAAGAAAAAAAGCATGTTCAATTCAGAAATAAAGCAGCCTCAATTCAGAGGAATGAAGGCAGCTCTACTGAATCACTACTGCCTATGGCTCCCACCCCAGGCTCCTCTGACTCCCCTACAGACCGTCCTCAGATGAATGCTGACACTGTTGGGAAATTCTGCTAATTATACAAGTCACTTTTGAAATATTCATTTGAATTACTTTACAGAGATGGATATTAATGGCTTGCTAGCTTTGAAAAAAAAAAGAAAAGATGTTCTTTGATCTTAGAGAGTTGGGTCCTATGCTTTGGTAAAGAAAAGTGGACCGGAGAGAAGGGAATCTGAGCATTTCCTATTCATCCAAGTAATGATGGTAAAGCGAGTTTTCTTTGATTTCTGTGGTTATACTTAAAGGTACAGAGCAAGCAGTTGTAAACATCCTTTCAGGAGTCATTCAAAAAACCACATTAAGCTACAAATGTCTAACTCTGACCCAACTCAATATGGTGTCATTGTCAAAAGCTAGATGGAGAAAAGCATTAGTGTTACAACAAACACAGTTGAAAAAGTCCTTAGGCACTGTACAGAAAGCATCATAGGAACTGGAACTATTCATGTGTTAACAAATCAGGGGTATTTAGTAGTGAATTAGTGAAGAATGCAAGTCTATAGTTATTTAGAGCTTAAGAAACACTAATAACACAATAGTTCTTCAATATCAATATGCAAAGATATCATCACCTTGTAGTGTTTGCTAACTGAAATTTCCTGGGCCCTACTGTCTGGATATTCTAATTCAGTTGATATATCATGGGACCCATATTAGTTATCCATTGCTACATTATGAACTACTCCCAAACTTAGCAGTGTAAAGCAACAAATATTCATTATCCCACATAGTTTCTAAGGTCAGAAATCTAGAAGTGACTTGGATGGGTAGTTCTGGTGTAGGGTCTTTCATAAGGTTACAGTGATGCTGTCAGCTAGGACCTTATCACCGGAAGAACTGAGTAGAGCCAGAAGAACTCTTTCCAAGATAAGGTACTCATGTGGCTGTTAGCAGGTAGCCTCAGCCCTCATTAGTTATTTCCGGGAGACTTCAGTTCCTTTCTACGTGTCATCTTCCATAGGGCTCTTCTACATGACAGCTGACTTTTGCCAAAGTGGATCATCCAAGAGAGAGAGACTAAGAGACCAAGATTGGTCAGAAGTGACCTATCATCACTTCTGCTGTATTCCATTGAATATGATCAATCCTGACAGAATGTGGGAGGGAACAGCACAAAATGTCAATACCAGGAGGCAAGGATTACTGGGGATCATCTTTGAAGCTGCCTTCCACAGGCAACATAGTATACTTTAGTAAGCACCTATGAAAAGTCATTTGCATGTGGTCTGTAGAGCACAGTTTAAGAAAAGAATGTTCTATAGATCATGCTAATTTTTAAAAAGTGTACAGTATACTCATCATTGATCCATTCGTTCATTGATTCAGTAAGGATATATTATTTTCTGAGATTTATCCCAGAGAATGTTGTTTATCACTGGGTCAGAAGTTTTTAAAATCTGGCTAAACCCATCCCTAAGATTCTGTCAAAGGCATGAAAGGAATGGGGGGAAGACACTGAGGCAGACACAAACCACCACCTGGTAACTTTGAAGCATCCTAATCAAGCAAGCAATGATTTGGTAGCTGCCTGAAATACTGAAGACTTTCAAGCAAGAATTTCTGAGTACCACGGGTGATAGGGTTACTGGTCACCCAAAAGTATAGTCACCGACACAAAGAGCCTTCTAGAAGAGTAGCGGGAAAAGAAACTGTTTTGCCAGAGTTATTATTACCAGCTCAAGCACAGCTTTCCAGCCCATCCCAATTAATGAAACCTGCATTAGTCAGGAGAAAGAAGCTTCCAAACTTGGCAAGAAAGGGAGACCCAGAACAATTGGAAAAATAGCCTCTAGCACTTTGGAAACTAGTATAGTTGGAAGCTTAACCCATCAGATAAAAGCTGGCTTGTCAGATAAAGGACTCCTGCAAGGTTTTAAGGAATAGAACTTAAGTTCAAGATTTTGGTACTTCACTTGGTTCGGGTCCGTGTGCTCACAACTGGTGATCCCTCAAATCCTTCACATTAAACACTGATAACAGGGATTAGGAGCTCTAGTCTAACAGAAAGATGCAGGGAAGGAGTCTCTAGCTTTTGCCAAAAGCTGTCTGCTCAGAAGTTTACCGTTTGTCAATATAAATAGGCCAATCAGAAAGACATTCCAGCAGTAAATTTGGACAAAACCCCTCTCAGCTACATCCTCATCAACACCAAATTGATGACAACAGGCAACCAGGGGTTAATGTCTGTATAATTTTTATTGTAATTTTCAGGCTTCCTACAGATCCAGGATCAGCAAGCATCAAAGATGCTGATGATCTTTTCCAACACCCTCAGACACAGAGCCTGAAGGAGGTTCCAATTAAGCACTCACATGTGGAATTTAAGAAACAAAACAAAAAAGCAAAAGGAAAAAAATAAAAGAGGGAGAGGAGACACACACAAATCAAAAAACAGATTCTTAACTATAGAGAACAAGCTTATGGTTACCAGAGGAGAAGTGAGTGGGGGGTTGGGTGAAATAGGTGACGGGGATTGAGGAGAGTGCTTGTGATTTATGGAAGTGTTGAATTACTATATCATATGCTTGAAAAAAATATAACACTATATAACATTATAACAACACTATAAAATATTAACTAACTGAAATGAAAATAAAAGCTTTTTAAAAAAGCATTCATTTAGACATTTAGAACTTATAGGACTTGGGACACAGGACCTTAATAACTTAATAAAAAGTTATTTTATTGGCCATCCTCCAAAGACCATACATATAGTGGTTTTAGACAAATGGGCATATCCCTTCAGGGTAGTTGCTGAGGACTTGGGCACAACACAACAAGCAGACACCAAGGTCAAAGTATTAGCAAATAAAAAATCTTCACAATTTTAGTTGTAGGTTTCCATAGCCTCTTCCTCAGGAAACCAGTAATTGAATTTAAGAGTGACTTAAGCCAAAAATAATGCATATAGTATTGAACAATAATGGGAAAAGAGTATCTTTGCTCTAGGAGTACCAACGCTTCATTCTTAGAATCCCAGCTGATGTCAATGTTCACTTAGGGAAGCAAAGAAGCCAAGAACTGTATGCATGTAAAGTAGAGCAATAACAGAAAATGCAAGTCTCTTTGAAATGCGTAATGGATGACTAAAAATCAGAGGCTCATAAATATTTCCCCAGATCAGGGACTGCTCGAGCTGCAAACACACATTGGGCAAATTTAAAATAACCTTCATAAGGAAGGACCAGGAAATGGCTAACAAAAAGACATTGTTCTTCAGAGATCTGAATGTGTGTGTTGAAATGGCACTTAATCTTTTTTTTTTAAGATTATTTATTTATTTATTTATTTATTAGAGAGAGAGAATGAGAGGGGAGGGGTCAGAGAGAGAAGCAGACTCCCCACTTAGCAGGGAGCCCGATGCGGGACTCAATCCTGGGATTCCAGGATCGTGATCTGAGTCAAAGGCAGATGCTTAACTAACTGAACCACCCAGCTGTCTCATAAATGGCTCTTAATCTTGACCACACAGTTGTGTATGGATAAAAAATGGGCCTTTAAAATTTTTTTTAGTTTTATTTTTTTAAGATTTTATTTGTTTATTTGAGAGAGAGTGAGAGCTAGAGAGAGAGAGCACATGCAAAAAGAGAGGGAGAAAGAGAAGTAGACTCCCCGCTGAGCAGGGAGACCGATGCACAGATGCCTGGCTCATTCCCAGGACCCTGGGATCATGACCTGAGCCGAAGGCAGATGCTTAACCGACTGAATCAGCCAGGTGCCCCAAAACAGGCCTTTTAAAAAAGATCTTATGTATTTATTTGAGATAGCAAGTGAGCACGAGCAGGGACAAGGAGAAGAGGAGGGAGAGACTCTGAAGCAGACTTCCACACTGAGCACAGAGCTGACCTGGGGCTCTATCCCATGACTGCAAAAGATCAGGACCCGAGCCAAAACCAGGAGTCGGACACTTAACTGACTGAGCCACCCACGTGCCCTTTCCTAAATCTTTTTAATACTGGTTTTTGTCTATGGAACCATATATAAGTTGAACTTTCACATATTTTATGTCAGCTATCACATTTTCATTGCATCTTCATGTTCCCAAGCTGGAACATGAATAAATTTATAATTTCTTCAAATTATATATATTTTTTAAGTCTTGTCTGGATATGGTCCAGCTACTCCTCCTGTGTTCGGTGTTTCTGTTTAATTCTTAGTGTTCAGCACTTACAACCAAACCCAGATTTTCTAGGAGTAGATTGGCCACTATTAATTAGAGAGAAATTCTTACTTCCTTAATTGAATTAACCAATTCCCAATTTAGCCTGAGTTTGCAAGCTTTGCTGACACCATGTCAACTGCATATACAAATAATGGTATTATAAAACCCCTGACCCTAAAATGAGTGCCTCCTTTATTTTATGTGTTTTATTTTTTAGATGCATGTATATGTGTAAGTGTTATTGGTAAAAATCAATAATGTTCACATATAGATTCACAGGTAGCCACTCCTCAAATCTTTAAAAGTATTTTTTTATTCACAATCTATCTTTCATTCTGTCAACTATTCTTCCAAGTTTTGTCTACTCATAAATGCAATGGATATCTCTTCTTTATCTGGACATTACAGAAATGTGGACTAGGAATTTAAGGGACTTTCAGCATTGACCTTTACTCTTAATACATTTCTCTGATGATCTAGAGGCACTAGTGTCTTGTTCACTTAATCCTCTCAACAACCGGTAAGATGCACATGATTATTTTAATGTTGGGAAATAAAAGAGAGAGTTAGAACAGTGCTGTATCTGCTGAAGGCAAGCTGATGAAGCCAGCTCCTCTGGTTCTGAGAGCAAACTGTCCACATTTCTCCTCAACTCTCAGTTAAATGACATTATGTTGCTACCTTGAAATTGGCCATGGTAAAATTATGTAATCAAAGAACTCATACATTTCAAAACTTTTTTTCCCCTAACGGTCAGAAGTTAGATATTTAGCAAACCAATGATCCAAGGACACACAGTTGGTAAGAAGCAGAACTAGGTCTTTTTTTTTTAAGATTTTATTTATTTATTTGACAGACAGAGATCACAAGTAGGCAGAGAGGCAGGCAGAGAGAGAGGAGGAAGCAGGCTCCCCCCGGAGCAGAGAGCCCGATGCAGGACTCCATCCCAGGATCCCGGGATCATGACCTGAGCCCAAGGCAGAGGCTTTAACCCACTGAGCCACTCGGGCACCCCCAGAACCAGGTCTTGAAATAATGTCTATTTCTTATTCCATTTTTCAGGGTCTTTATAATATATTATACTATATTTTTGTAATCATATTTTAATAGTGAGTAAAAGACAGAGACAATGAATTGCATAAGAACCTGATTTTGCTCAGATACTTCTAAAAGGGAAAACTTTTAGAGATACTGAGAGCTTCTGGATAAAAACCTCCCCCATTTCCTGTTTTGATCTTTTTTTCTATTAACACATTACCAAATTGATAGTAATTTTTCATTCGTTATCAACTATTAATCTTAAAATACTTTTGTACCCATTCCTTTATAGCCAGACCTTTTATAAACTGTACTTTATTAATACGCCCTTGAACACATTACCAGGCACTTGTGCCCACTGAATTTCAGTTTATTTTGTGGAATCAATTCCAAATTCCTTTAGTTCTCTGTTTCTCTTCAGTTATTTCAGAATAAAATTACATTTGTCATACTCCAAAAAGTAGCAAAGATTTGCCCAGTGAGAAATAAAGTAGAAAGTTCTTAGAATCAATTGGCATGGTATGAAAAGCATTGATGCTGACTCTTTTGGACAAGGTGTTCTCCACGGTATGTCTTATAGAAGTGAAAACGTGGCGTGAGACACTACAAAGAGGTGTTTTACATGCTGGGAAGAAATTCTGACAAGTAAAACTTTTTTAAGGTAATCATAGCTCTAATTTTCCAACTTGACAACAGAGCATCTACGTTTTGTAAAGCCTGGGGAGAGAGGGACCAAAAAATAAAATACTTTCTTCTTGTTGTCTTAAAAAAAAGTATCTTCCAGGGGGGGAAAAAAGTAGTTCTCATCATCGAAGGATCGCCTATTTTCTCCTCCTGGTCCTCCCATTCCTGTTTCCTGAGCTACAGAGCTATTCTCCATTTGACAGCTATCAGCCACATGACAACACTGTTTTTCATAGCAATGTGCAGACTTTGTTTCCACTGGAGAGGCCCACTAGACACAATTTTGGACTTGTTATTAAAGACAAACTAATGTCCCCCAAAGATTTTTCAAAACACTTCACACCAGGATGTGGTATTTTAAAGCATTCCCATTTCCCATAATTGAATGCATTCAGCATAGCAAGAGGAAGAACATTTAGCAAATAAAAGAATTAACAAGAATTAATACAATTTATTCTAGAGGGTCTCACAGGATGTGTATGGATTTCATGCATAATTTTATAAAAGGTAAGGCTGTGCCAACTATTCAGAACTCAGCTTAAAGACCACTGACCCAAGAAAGAAAGTAAAACAGGGAAGGTATTTGAAAGGGAACAAAGCATCCTATTAATATTCATCTTGTATTTAAGTTGAGTACAATTTTTATCATTGGGAATATGTGCCCTGTTATAGTTTCTTGGGATGCTTGATCAAGTCATTAGTAAAACTCTGTCAGATTTCTGAATAAAATAGAAATAACCCTCTCTTCAAAATAAGTTCTCAAATACTGAATGCACATGGCAAATATATTATTAATAGTGCATGAGGTCTTCAAATGATTATGATTATGATTAGCTCATAAAGATATCAGAAGATAGGCACCCTATTACATTATCATGTTAATCATTTGGAGAGTCACTCTCTCTAATCATTTAGATTTGGATCTAATTTATCACACAGCAACATTTTAAAGTTAGAGTTTTAAAACAGCAAGTCAGTAAACATCCAGTCATTGTATCAGTATATATCAGTAATGTTCACATATAGATTCACAGGATCACCTGTTTAAAACAGGACTTAGGGGCACCTGGGTGGCTCAGTGGGTTAAGCATCTGCCTTTGGCTCAGGTCATGGTCCTGGGATCCTGGGATCAAGCCCCATATGGGCTCCCTGCTCAGTGGGGAGTCTGGTTCTTCCTCTGCCCTTCCCCACTGCTTATGTTCTCTCTCATTCATGTTTTCTTTCCCTTGAGTAAATAAATAAAATCTTTAAAAAAAATAGGACTCATATATTTTTTTAAGATTTTATTTATTTATCATATAGAGATCACAAGTAGGCAGAGAGGCAGGCAGAGAGAGAGGGAGAAGCAGGCTCCCTGCCGAGCAGAGAGCCTGATGCGGGGCTCGATCCCAGGATGCTGGGATCATGACCCAGGTGCCCAGGACTTAGATTTAAAGGAGCTTTTATTATAATATATATATGTATATGTATATGCACAGGTGTATGTATATATACATATATATATATACATATGTTTATGTATATATGTGTGTGTGTATGTGTGTGTGTGTGTGTATATATATATATATATATATATATATATATATATATATCAATGAAAAGGTCCTTTTTCATTGGCCCTTTAAATCAAAACTGCTTGTTTCTGCTCATGTGTCCTCAACATGGACATCAGTACTAGTCTTTTGTATTAATGTTTGTCTGCATGCTAGCCACACGCCACAAAGCTAAGAATAAAGAAAACAATCCTAGCATTTTAAAGATGACAAAAATTTTGGTATGATATTTTATACCAAAATAATGTTTCATATGCTTTTTATCTCACGTCATCTTTTCACATGAACCTGCAACCCAGTATGATTATGAGAGCTTCTTTAGGATTGAGGCTCGGGGATTATGAGCCAAATTTTCCTACTTAGAACTCTGTTAAAAAGAAATAATATGCCAGCATCTGGTGGCTCAGTCAGTTAAGAGTTCCACTCTGGATCTTGGCTCAGGTCTTGATCTCAGGGTCTTGAGTTCAAGCCCCACCCACACTGGGCTCCATGCTGGGCATGGAGCCTACTTTAAAAAAAAGAAAAGAAAGAATATGAACTTCATTTTTCTGGGAGTGGAGGTATGAGTAAAGACATAGGAAAAAGATTCTTTTGCTAACCATTCCCTTCTCCTCCTTACACCAACTAGCCTTACTTCTCTTTGGTGACAAAAGGAACAGGGAAATCTGTTTATATCAGCAGGGTGCTAAAGTCACTACTGGTCCAATTGAACTTACAAGGGCTGTTCTTTGTGAGCAATACTTAAAAGTGGAAAAAACAAAGAAACTTGAATCTATCTGCAATGTATTTAAAAAGGAAACAAAACAAACACATGACCAGCTCCCTGTCGGCAGTAAAAATAAGAGCTCTATAGAATCTCACAAGTTGTCAAATACACAAGTTTTAAATTCACATTTTTACAAAAAAACAAGGTCTACCTTCTTTTATTTTATTCTAGCTGTACTGTCACCCCCAGTAACACCCCATCCCCCTAGTTCTACAGAGATGCCTACTTCAAGGACCAAATTCTGCTCAGCAAACTGCTTCCTTACACAGGAATTTATGACGTGTGAAGCCCTTTGGAGTCCTGGACCACCCTTATTGACTGAGATGCTTGATTCTATTACCTTTGTTACACGTGTTTGCAAACCTTTTTCCGCTCTGTATGAAATTTGATACAAATCATCCATATATATATTTTTTTATTTTCTCTTATAGACCACTTGACACTAAAATGGCCTCTGTGGGTATTCAGGTTTTGAAAATTTGTTGTTCGCTATTTACTTTTTTGCATTTTCTTTATTTGATTGGTTAATTCCATGATCTTTTCATTTGACTCATCTATTTTTCATATAAGTCTACTTCTTAAGATGGCTTTTTGTTTATTTCTGAAACACCATTTGAATGTGATCATAGTAATGTATTTTAGCATCAATTTTAGTATCCACCTTTTCATTCCCTACATATATAGAAAGGCAGAAGAGAAAGAACTAGAAAGGCAAAAATCGAGAACCATCTCACTGGAATCCCAAACCACTACATCATTTTTATCTCAAGATGCTCACTAACTATAGGTAGTTCAGGTGCAGAAGACAGTAGAGGCTCCTAGACTGTGAAAGAGTTTAGGCAGGAAACCTGGGATTCAGTCTTCTAGTATCACGCTTCACACACGCATGCATGCCCCCGTATACACACACACGCACACACGCAGGTACACATTGAGATGATCTTAGCTCTGACACAAAGACATAGGTCCACTGCCCTGAAGTCAAGAGAAGGATTTCCTTCTACTTTCACATAGAAAGATAGAGTATAATACACAAAACATTCAACAAAACAAGAATTTTGTAGGATCCCTAACTTCTAACTCTAATCATCAAATTTAATTTTTGTTTTAGTTTTTCAATTATTTATCTTTCTCTAATACTGGGTTTTGAGTGTAAAGTATTGAGTTAGTATAGGCTGGGAAACTCCTGACTACTAAGTATGGTATATTTATTGTTCTCGGATTACTTGGGATGTGAGTTCATAGTAATAGATATGGGATACTCAACACTGGGGTCCCCATCTTCATGCAAAATTCCAGAGCCACAATAGACAAAAGTGCTGTGTGAGGGTATAAGCTCACATATAAAACTACCTATGTTTCAATATTAATTCTGTCAGTTATCTAATATGGGATCTCACGTAAGTTATTAACTTTTTCTCAGTCCCAATTTCTTCCTTTGTAAAATAGAATTAATAATATCCATGTTCTAAAGTTGTTGGGATGATGAAATGAGATCATGCATGTAAATATTTACATGGTGCCTGGCACATAGTAAGTCCCCAATTAATGGGGTAGTCATGAAAATGTACACCCACATTTTCTCTTGCAGGATGTGTAATTGACTGACAGCTCCAGCTGCTACCCTCCAGATCCACTGAGTATGCCCCGATGTCCTGCTTCCGGGCAGCTGCTCCAATGACTGAACACTGCAATGCTGCTAATGGAGGCCATTCTCACAAAACATGGAGCTCCTTGAATGGTAGCATTTGGCTTGAGTACTCTCCAACAGCCTTGCTGAAAATTTCCTGGAACCATGCTTCAGTCTGAGATGCCTCCTACCTAACCCTTCATGCTGCTCTATATCCCTCACAGATCTGATCTGCATTGTGATCTGAAGGCCCTCCATTCCACCAGAACTCCTTCTTTTTTTTTTAATACTTTTTTTTAATTTCTTTTCAGCGTACCAGTATTCATTGTTTTTGTACCACACCCAGTGCTCCATGCAATACGTGCCCTCCTTAATACCCACCACCTGGCTCCCCTAACCTCCCACCTCCCGCCCCTTCTAAACCCCTCAGGTTGTTTTTCAGAGTCCATAGTCTCTCATGGTTCATCTCCCCTTCCAATTTCCCTCAACTCTCTCCTCCTCTCCATCTCCCCATGTCTTTTTTGATCTTTCACAGCTATTTCTCCCAGGGACTATCTTGCACGTTTCATCCTATCGCGACAGCAGCTTATCCCAAAACTTAACACAGCACAATTAGCTATTGTACTACTCTATTTTTATCACATTTCATTCTACATGGTTTCATTTCAGGGGAAAAAAATGTCATCTTTCCTAACCAAAAAATTCAACTTCTCTCTTTCTTTTTCTGTATACAAATGAGTATCAGAAAATATTGTCTCCTGTGTCAGTTGTTACATTAAGTTGTTTGATCTTGAGAGAACTACTTATTTGCTGGGGGCATCAGTTTCCTCAACTACAGAAAAGGACCAATTGATTTCTAATATCTTTGCAGACCTAAAATTCAGCTTTTCTATTATTTATTTATGGACTAGAGATGATACAAAGAAGACTGAAGTGCTGTTCGTGGGTCCCAGAAGCTCATCATCTACCAAGGGAGATGTGGCAGTTTTCTATTGTGGATCTTTAAATATGAGTAAATAGTACCACCCAAAGACATGGCTGGCTCTAGGTTTATTCCATCACCCTATTGGGAAACACTGAGAAGGTATGTGGAAAATGACAAATGCACTACTTCTTTAAGGGACAAATATATAAATATTTGCATCATCTTGGTTATTCATTGGTTATTTGGTTGGAAAATGATAAGAAGGGTTGTCTAAGAGTGGATGAGAAACAGGAACTAAGTTCCTTGTAATATTTTAAAGAAAAGAACCCTAGAGGAGCATAGAAGAACTCTAGATGTGCCGTCATTTTCCTAAGGGAGGTAATCTGCTAGGAAAGTTAATAATTCTCAGCTCCTGTCTGCATAAACACAAGCATCACAGCAAAATCTGCCTTGTGGGCAATTTTATAAACACTTCTTTCATCTGATTTTAAATTTTTGATTTTTCAAATCAATCTTTATTTCTATTTTATAAAATATCACCATTATAAAAGTAAAATAGACTAAGATGAAATTTAGAAAACAAATAAATGAAGGGGAAAATAGAGATCACCCTATCTTACCAATGGGTAATTGCTCAACAGTCTAGTGTATTTTACCCCCATGTTTTTATTTTATGCTTATCTTTTCTATAATTGATACTACTTAGTGTAGTTCTGAACAGTTTTTCACTTTAAATTGTATTTAAGTTGTCTCCCTTAATCACAATATCACCAAAACATGTGTAATAATTGCACAATGTTATCATTTTTATGTGTGGTATGTGTGCCAATTCCCCTATTTATAAATGGCTAAATTGTTTCCAACATGGGCCTCTACCAATGATACTGTGTCTTGGGTAGAAATTTGGTTTCCTCCAAGTACAGAAACAATCACAACCCATTCTATAGAAAACAACCACTGTGGTCCCCTCTGACACCATACCTGTTTGGAGCAATACTGGGAACCACACAAAAGAGCAATGAATCTACAGACTGGACAACAGTCTATGAGATGTCTGGCAGAAGCTCATTCACTATTCATTTTCATTTATTAATTTATGAATGAATGAGGGTATACTAAAGGCATACAAAGAGGTCAAAATTTCCTTGTAAAGGCAGAAACTAAAATATATAGAGAAAGTAATTAAGCAGAATCTAGCAGCAGCAATCATAAGGTAGTAAGAAATTAAGATTCAAGAAAGAATCAGAAGCATCAATAAACAAAGACAGAGAGCGACTTAACAGAAGTGACAGTTTATAAGAAGAAAGAGCAATGGGCACATGCTACTATGGAAGGAACAGGATGATCTTCCTGAAGACACTTGAACATGTCCTGAGTGACTCCCTCTCCCTGTCCTTTATTCCAAATTGCATGCCTGGTTGGAAAAGTTTTTCTGTTTTCCTTACCTACCCCTGTAGTTTTAGAACAAACCCATAACACCTGGAGGCCAACTTGCATCTCTTCTTTATAAAGTAAAAGAGCCTAAGTTATATACACCACTAAAATAAAACTTGAAAATATATTCTTATCACATCTGTGATTACATCCTTAAGATGGTTCTGGAAATATAATATACTGGTCAAAATACAAGAATATGTTGAAGGCTTTTGCCTACTGTCAAATTGCTCTCCAGAAATAATAAGTTACTAATGCAAACTGCCACCAACAGTGCATGAACAGAAGATTCCAACCTCCCCAATCACCACTATATAGAATTTTTAAAACACTTGTCAATTTAAAAATCTAAAACAGTGTCTCAGAATACTACTGTAAATTTCTTTGATCATCAGAGACACTAAACCTTTTTAATGTTTATTGGCTATTTGCATTTCTTTTGCTGTAAAATATTATTTGCTATGGGTCCAGACTCAACTATTACTTATTCTTAACTAGTGATAAGATTCTTTCCCTGTGACAGAATCAACCAGATCATATTTGAAACTTCAAGTGTTTATTCTTGAGGATTGTCATATATATGATAGATTTATTTCCCCCCTTTGCTTTTATCTGAATAGTTTTGGGGATAGAGAAAAGCATGAATAAATCTGTTATCATGGATTTGATCCCCAAGTGAACTAATTAGTGTCTTTATGTTCTATGGCCACTTAATGCACTTATTTTCAGGTCAGTTCATTATAATGGTACCAAGGGAGGGAGTGAGGATGGTTTAATGCAAATCCTCCTTCACAGATAAAAGAGAAGAAGCAAAGCATTCCTAGTTGGTGTAAAGGTGAGAGTCCTAGAGCCCTGCTTGGTCTCCCCTACCTTTCCCTCCACATTTTACTCTATGGTGCCTCTATAAAATCCTGAGTTTCCATGAAGCACAATATGAAAATCAATGGAGTTACAATATTAATTAAAGATATAATAACTTTATATGTGAGTATTTGAGGCTCAGAAATATAAAACAATAATTTTTTGGCCTTTTGGCTAAGATCAAGTGCAGAAATATAAAGCAAGGTAGTAATAATTTCTTAATTCCCACTGTTATTGCTGGTTTGACACATAGAATAAGATAAAAGAGAGTTTTTTGTAAACTAAAAGGGGGAATCACATATACAAAGGATCCTGCAATCAGAAAAGGTAGAAGTAATATTCATAACGACCCCCTCACTCTGGTACAGTCTAGGTAAGAAGAGAAAAGGCAACAATAATGAACAACCATTATTTACCCAGCCTAATATAAAATATGAAATACAGCCACTTTCACATTTGACGGTGTTCACTTATTCTGTGCTCTTTTACATCACAGGAAAGAAGATCAAGCATTCTCAAAAGAATATCAATTTTCCTCTGCAATTAAAATGCACCTTTATTGACTAAGTAATTTATTTAGACTGAGGGAATAACCATCTACCTATGACCAATAAGCAAAATGACTCCCAAACTTAAGAGATCATGGGTTTAGAATAAGATGTGATCAAGGACTCTTTTTTAGTAAGCAGGCCAGCCCTAGGCAAAATAACAGTGTTGTCTATTCAACAACTCCCTATTCCCTTCTGTTTCTATCTCTTCTCTCCTTAAAACCCTCTCCTCTTGAGTTTTTGAGTCCCTGCTATGGAATACAGACAGGCTCACCGTCAAGGGGCCAGGCCTCAAGACACACTTCTCTCCTAACCTACCCAATCATGTCTAAACATATTTTTTTTTTTCTGCTACTCTTTCTCTCAGGAATACAGGAAATAAAATTTAGCTAACTAAACTCAACAATTGAATCCATTTCTAATAAAGACCTTGATAAAAATTATTCCATCATCTCATCAAGAAATTATTCTTGTGTTCATTCATTCAATAAGCATTTATTGAATGTCTTTCGTTTTCTAGATGACACTGATGTGATGATTACCAAGACAATAGTCTCTGCCTTTCCAGAGCATACAGTCAAACAGAGGATGCAGGCAAATAAACAGGTGGTTTTAATATGGAATGACAAGTTTAATTTTGGAAAGTTTAGGTGTTATAACAACATATCTAAAAAAACAAAATTACAAAGAATTAAAGATCGGTAAATCATTTTGGAATAACTACAGCTAGGAAAGAAGGTGCAGAGTGATGGTTAGGAGTTCAAAGGCCTAAAACCAGGCCAGCTGAGGTCAAATCCACACCTGCCACCTATAATAAATGTGACCTCCAAAGACTCCATGTCTTTGGGCCTCATTACCTCTCTGTAAAATGAAGATAATAGTGGCAGCACTAAACTCACAACTGTTGTGAAGATTTAAATGAAAGAATACACACAACTGCTTAGAAGAAAACTAAATGAAACAGTACTCAAAACTGGCATATGGTAGCTGCAGAAATATAAATTACTATTATTAAATCAATACCATACAAATGAGTAGGAGTCAGGTGAGCTAAAGAAAATGAGATAAGAGAGTACATGTCAAACTTAACACTAGGAAGCAAGATTTGCTGACAAATTAAAATGGGTCAGAGTGGTGATTTCTGCTTCTGATCATGATGGAATAATGAGGACTGACATCCTTATTTGAAATAACTAAATGCTAAAAAAATACATGGAATGGTATTTTCTAGTCATTAAACAGTAGGCAGCACTGGACAGTGACCCTGAGAGAAGGGAACCAGATAAGGTGAGGTCAGCCCGACAAGTGCCCAACCTCACTGTCTTGAGAGGTTTTCCAGATCACAGCACCTGTTGGGGCAAGCCAAATGGATGATGGCAGTCTCCCTAAGGGAGGAGGCAAAATATGGAATTCTGGGAGATCAACATGGCTAGAATTTGCACAGCAGAGTACCAGAGAACAGAAAGACTCACAAACTAAACTCTGTAGACCTTCACTGGGTCACCTGGGTACCTACTTAATGGCCCATATATATGAGCAAACTAATGAGACTGGAAAAAAGAATCAGCAGACAGAAGCTGGTGAAATCATCACTGGAGTTCATACAGGGCAAGGAAGAGTTCATGTATCCACCAGCTGGAGTGGGGAGGCATCCCCAAATGCAGAGAATCATGTATGGAACACAGAAGGGCACTGCCTCATTAGTGGAGCTAAAGAAGCCCTAGACTACAAGCTCTCCTGTCCTTCCTAGCAAAGCTCACAAACAACCCTCAAAGAGATCAAACTTAGTTCCACCCCAGAACAAAGTCCTAAGTATTGTAAGAATTATTAAAAAAAAAATCCAGCAATCAATACAAGATTCACAATGTCTAGCAACCAATCAGAAATTAAGAGGCAGATGAAAAGAAGCAGAAAAACATTATTCATAAGCAGGAGACAACCAGTTAATAGAAACATATGAGAAATAACATGATAAAATTTAACAAAGACTTTAAAAGAGCTATCATAAATGTATGCTATACATGGCAGAAGGGAGGACAGTATACATATAATGAGGCAAGAAATGAAAGATATTTTTAAAAATGATTGCCTAGAGATAAAAAATATAATACTTAGATAAAAAATACCAATGACTGGAAATAACAGCAGATTAGACACTATAGTAAAAAGAAAACAGTGATCTTTAAAACCTAGCAATAGAAATTATCCAGAATGAAACACACAGAGGAAAAAAGATGAAAGTAGTTCAGTATAGCTTTGGCAGAGACATCAAGGGAAAGTAACAGTGGAAAAGAGGTAGAGAAGGACTAGAAGCCAACTCATACAGGAAAGAATAAGCTTGAGAAATGAGCTTACAGTAAATGTGTTAGTTAAAGGAATATTTCAATAAGGAATTTCAGCATGGAGGGTTCTGAGTAAAGGTATTTTGGGCAGAAGAGTTCTTTGGTAGCTCTTCAAAAATTACCATTTCAACAACTAATCCTAAAACTTGTATGGAACCAGAAAAGACCCCGAATAGCCAGGAGAATGTTGAAAAAGAAAACCAAAGCTGGTGGCATCACAATTCCAGTCTTCAACCTCTATTACAAAGCTGTTATCATCAAGAAGACAGTATGGTGCTGGCACAAAACCAGACACATAAATCAATGGAATAGAATAGGGAACTCAGAAATGGACCCTCAACTCTATGATCAACTAATCTTCAACAAAGCAGGAAAAAATATCCAATGGAAAAAGGACAGTCTCTTCAAGAAATGCTGTTGGGAATTTTGGACAGCCACATGCAGAAGAATGAAACTGGACCATTTCCTTACACCACACACAAAAATAAACTCTAAATTGATGAAAGACCTCAATGTGAGACAGAAATCTATCAAAATCCTTAGGAGAACACAGGCAGCAACCTCTTCGACCTCAGCCACAGCAACTTCTTCCTAGACACATCACCAAAGGCAAGGGAAGCAAGGGCAAAAATGAACTATTGGGACTTCATCAAGATCAAAAGCTTTTGCACAACAAAGGAAACAGTCAACAAAACAAAAAGACAACCAACAGGATGGGAGAAGATATTTGTAAATGACATATCAGATAAAGGGTTACTATCCAAAATCTATAAAGAACTTATCAAACTCAACACTTAAGGAACAAATGATCTAATTAAGAAATAATCCAATCAAGAAATCAGAAGACATGAACAGACATTTACGCAAAGAAAACATCCAAATAGCCAATAGATAAAAAGGTCCGGCATCTCCCACCACAGAGGAGGATCCTTGCCTTGCCTTTCCCAAGCCCCCAGTGGACCCAGCAAAGATCAGAAGACAAGCAGTGCCCGGGCTCGCTTATTCAGGGCGGCCTCCCAGGGGGCCCTGCTGCCCAACAGGACCCCCCTGCCTCCTGCTGAGTCAAAGAAGACGGTGGAACCCGAGGAAACGGTTGTGATGGGGGACCCTATGGTGAAAATAAATGGGATTTATTTAACAGAATCAAGAGCTGTTGGCCGCTTAAAGAGTCACCCGCTTCAGCTAACTTATGATGGAGGCTTCAGTGAAATCAAGAGGCAAGAAATGTTCAAAGGGACAACCACCTTGCCATCTCATCTCAGAAGTGGAGGAGAGATCTTTTTGAAACTAATATCTCTTGGGTGTGCTCAACATTACTCGGTATCAGGGAAATATAAATTGAAACCACGATGAGATACCAACTCACACCAGTCAAAATGGCTAAAATTAACAAGTCAGGAAACAACTGATGTTGGCAAGGATGTGGAGAAAGGGGAACCTTCATGCACTATTGGTGGGAATGCAAGCTGGTGCAGCCACTCTGGAAAATAGTATGGCATTTCTTAAAAAACTGAAAATTGAGTTACCCTACAACCCAGAAATTGCATTGTATTTATCCCAAAGATACTAATGTAGTGACCCAAAGGGGAACCTGCACCCCAATCTTTATAGCAGCAATATCCACGACAGCCAAACTATGGAAAAAGCCCAGATGTCCATCAACAGATGAATGGATAAAGAAGATGTGTGTATAAAGAAGATGTATACACACACACACACACACACACACACACACACACACAATGGAATATTATGCAGCCATCAAAAAAATTGAAACCTTACCATTTGCAATGATATGGATGGAATTAGAGGTATTATGCTAAGCAAAATAAGTCAATCAGAGAAAGACAACTATCATATGATCTCACTGATATATGGAATTTGAGAAACAAGGCAGAGGATCATAGGGGAAGTGAGGAAAAAATGAAACAAGAGTAAACCAGGGAGGGAGACAAACCATAAGAGACTCTTAATCTCAGGAAACTAACTGAGGGTTGCTGGAGGGGGGCAGTGAGAGGAATGGGTTGTCCAGGTCTATGGTGAGCGCTGTGAATTGTGTAAGACTGATGAATCACAGACCTGTACCCCTGAAACAAATAATAAATTATATGTTAATAATAAAAAAAATAAATAAAAACTACCATTTCAAAATTCCTAAACGCACATCAAGGCTTGCAAGAATAAGTAAATTGTAGTATATTCACATAATGGAATACAGCCAGAAAAATGAAAAATCTGCAACTGCATATGGCAAAATATATGAATATACCAACATAATGTCTTGCAAAAGAAGCCAGGTTCAAAAGAACTCAAACTTCCGTACTGAATAAAACCACACAGATTAATCTATGGTGTTCAAATTGAGATGGGCGTACCCTTGGTGGTAGTAACATGAAGTGGGTACAGGGCAGCTTCTGGGGTCCAGGTAATGTTATGCTCTCGATCTAAATTGCCAAGATGTGGAGAAAACTGTTTATCAAAATCCATCGGCTGACACTTTTATGATACATGACCATTCTGTGTGCATATTTCTCTGCAGCAACCAGTTTTTGAAGTGTACCGAAGAAGAAGGCTGACTATGAGTCAGGTCTGCTGAGAAGCAGGAGTGAGACAAGCACAAATGGATAATTCAGAAAGTGTTCAGACTGACGACATAGCAGTACTGATAGTAGTGGTAATGGTGTGGTGTTGTTGTGTGTTGTGTTGTGTTATGCTGTGTTGTATTTTGTTTTTCCCAATCGGATTCTGCAGATTCCAGAAATCAGAGTGGAAAATTTGCACTAGGGCTACCTCAATCCATCCCTAATGTCACAGGTCAGGCAGTTCCCTGAGGCACTGTCTCAGGGGCTCTGGTGGGTTCTGTTTTCACTCACTCTGTTGATAAAATTCTCAAAGCCCAGGACACAAAGAAGCTTCAAGTGCATGATAACTTTGGCAAATGCTTCATCTCTTATTCCTTCTTTTCCCATTTTGCTTACAGTCAGGCATATCCTAAAGGTATGTGAACTTTCCTTTACAGAGCGTTTATTGTGTGTCATAGAGCACAGTCCCTTGATAGGAGAAGAGAATAACTAACTTATTTATTAGCATTTGAAGGAAACTTTTGACAGTTATTCAAAACTTGATTGTACCTGCTATTGAATAATACTATTTTTCCCTTCTTTTTCAAGCATGAGGCTTCATCCTACTAATATTTTTCTTTTTAGTTAAATAGTAGCAATGTAACAACTGAAATGTCTCTTCCACTAGCAAGGATGCACTTTTTTTTCTTCTACATTATCTCTCCTCACTGTACTGTTCTCCTTGGATACTTTCGTAATTTTTACAATCACCTAAAATGACGAATAGCCAAAAATATAAACATGTGTATAAATAACATAGGTAAGAAGACGATTAAGATGGTTAAGTAGTTAGTAAATGATATAGATAGGTAGATGATGATAGATGATAGATAGCCTCTATTTATTTGTCAAGTATGTGGGCACAGGCAGCAGTTCTTTGAGTATGGCTTAGTAAAGAATGGTTTATTTATGTTCCTTTAGAAGAAGGAAAGTCTTTTAAAATAAATCTTGTAACCAAACACTCATTTTGTTTAAAGTGTTTAGGCTTTACTCAAACTTGTACAAACATCTCCAATAAAATCCTGGTTCTGTTCACACGTGCTGATACCAATATCCACAAATGAAACATTGTCAGAACTCTCTGACTGGCTATATCTTTATGTAGTCTGAAAGTTTCAAACATTTACCTTGTTGCCAATAAACACATGTGTGTGTGTGTGTGTGTGTACATATATATGTACAAATATATACATATGTGTCTGTGTATAATGTTTGGACTTATACCTCTTAAAAGTCATAGTAAAGGTTACAGTGCCACTTTGCTGTATAGTCGACTTTTTCTTTCTTTCCTTCTTTTTTTTTTTTTTTGTAAAGGACAAGTACATAGGGGCACACAAGACCACAGGCCTCTCCAGGTGCCTATTGGCACAGGATGCTTGAGCCATTAAACTTCTGGCAAAAATCTGTGCTCCAGTCCCCTTTAAGAAGTGTTTCTCCAAACTGCATGGGAGGTAGCTTCTAGACCCACAGCCCCATCTCGTATAATATGGCACACCCATCATTCAAGGCATAGCCAGTTTCTCTTTTCCTTTGGTTCTAAGAAGCATCCCTTAGCCTGTGGATCTAAGCCCACAAATATCACTCATCCCTCTGAATCCACAGATCTTTCAACTTTTTTTTTAATTTAAATTCAATTAGCCTTCAACTTTTAGAGCCAGAAGAAACTAAGACTATTTTAATCTAATAAAATGCTTGATGTAGAGTAGGTATTCAATTTGTGGTTGTCAGATGATTATTAATTAAATTAATTCATCCAGTCTCTTCATTCTGCAACCAAAGACCAAGCGTATTAATTGACTTGCTGTGACCATGAATCATTTCTACTCCGAAAGAGATTTTGCCTTTTCCATTATTTTGGTCACTTAGCATATGTCTTAAATGAATGTTGTCAGATTTCATCTCATTTACTATCCCTAATAGGTTATAACCTTCCAGAGGGTGAAACTATATCTACACATCTGTGTTGTAATCAGAACATTCATGGTTATTATTGGGGTGTGTGTGTGTGTGTGTGTGTGTGTGCACATGGGCAAAACTAAATTTATAGTAAGGAACTTGTGTACTTCTTTCCCAAAGACCTTTTTTTTAGTTGGAGCCCAGAAAAATCTTCCTTAGGAACTTTCTCAGGAGTCAGTTTCATGATTTTCACCCCTTATCAAGAAGACTAGCAAGGGGACACCTGGCTGGCTCAGTGGCTTCATCACCTGCTTTCAGCTCAGGTCATGATCCTGGCATCCTGGGATTGAGTCCCACTTCCCATTCCCTAATCAGCGGGGAGCTAATCGCCCCTCCCCCACCTACCCCTCCAACCAGCTTGTGCTCGCTTGCTCACTCACTCTCTGTCTCAAATAAATAAACAAAATCTTTAAAAAAAAAAAAAGACTAGCAAGAAGCAGAAAACTACCAAAGCTAATATAAAATATAAAAATAGGAAAAGTGTATTTATGAAGTTTGCATAACCCAAATTGCAGTTACGCTATGTGAGTCATGCTGTACAACTAGCAAGGAGGAATGGAAGAAGATAGATTTAACTTGGTCACAAGCATATATAAAACTTTGTAACATGTTCATGCTATATTATTAGGTGTGGTAATACCTAATTGGATATCTGGGTCCCTCCCTATCATCCCTTATATTTTATCATGTAATGTCCCCTTTTAATAGCAAAAGTGTTGCAAGAAACTTCCCTACCACTACTGCTAAATATTTATTTGTTTTGTCCAAAGCAGCCAATAGCTCCAGAATCCTCAAATTTCTAGACTATGAGTATACCATTTAAATACAAAAAGAGAATAACAAGGATGCTGTGAGGCCTAATCCCCACACCTGTGGTTTAGACGTTTCTGACTTAGGTAATATGGGAGACAAGAAAACAGTGTGCAATGGCACTCCACTTGCTTCTTCTTTCTTTCTCAGAAATCAAAATAATAACAAGCCAAAAGGTTATTAAAAATCCAAATCTTCAAAAGTAGCATGAAGTTAAAAAGGGCACTTTTGTTTTGCTCTTGGGCAAGTAGAATGTGTTCCTGCTGTCACAGGGTTACCTTTATAAGACTTTCCACCTGGGAATATTTGACAATCTGAGCACAATTAGAAGACAAGAACCCATTCTTGTCCCCAGGAAGAGAGATGTTAAGCTTGCAGCTGTATTTTCAAGCATTGCACAGATTTGGAATGACAAAACTGAACACTTTGAGGGGCCTTGATCATCAAGGTGGTCTACCCCCCATAAGGTATCTGTCAAACTGTAAACCTGGGCATAGATACTAGAACACTGAAATAAAAGTCTCTTCAAAACAGGGAGAAATTCCCAGATCTCTGTTGGGAGCACTGACAACCACACCCTAGGAACTTGAATGAGCAACTGGCCGCATCTCGCTAACCCACCACTCAAGCCTTAAACCAGGCAGTGCATCATTGGATAAAAGTGATCAGATTTCCATTCTAACTGGCTGTCAAAAGAAAGAGAAAATCCTCTCTGATGGAAGGTAACATTATCTGGAACATTTTTTTTTTTTAACACAATGTCCAGATGCAATAAAACCTCTAGGCCTTCAGGACGATCTGGCAGACAAGCAAGATAATAATAGATAAGAAAACAAATTCCCAAATTGATACAGTTATTGGAATTCACAAAAAAACTTTTTAAAATATGATTAACCTATTCATGAAAATAGAGAAGGTGATGGGTGAAATAGACTAAAATTATAAAATTTCACTTAGAATTGTAACCTATGAAAAGAATCAAATAGACATGCCAGAAGAAAAAAAGACAGTATCTGACCTGAATGAAAATCTAAAACAGTAGATAGGACACAATAGAATTAGAAAACTGACAGAATAGACAACAGAAAATACTTACACTAAAACACAACAGAATATATTAGACTTGTAGGACACATAACAAATAATATAATATGTGTTTAATGTCTTTAATAGAAAGAAAGAGAAAAAAACAACATTTAATAAGTAATTGGTCAAGTGTTTTACAATACTGATTAAAAAAAAAAAAAAAAGGTTTCCAGGTTCAGGAAGGTGTACAAACTCCAAAAAGAATAAATCCAAAGAAAATCAAGCCTAAATATACCCCAAGCTGCTGAAAACTCAGTAAAATCTTAAAAGCAACCAGAGTAAAGATACATTATCTTCAAAGGAACAAGACTGACAGCACACTTTTCAATAGAAATAAGGAAATCTAGAAGACAATTAAGCAACCTCTTTAAAAATGCTGAAAGGACGAGATCGGCGCGTTCAGGGTGGTATGGCCAACGTAGTGATCCGAAGGGGCACGTGCACCCGAATGTTTATAGCAGCAATGTCTACATTAGCCAAACTATGGAAAGAGCCTAGTTGTCCATCAACAGATGAATGGATAAAGAAGATGTGGTATATATACACGATGGAATACTATGCAGCCATCAAAAGAAATGAAATCTTGCCATTTGCAACGACGTGGATGGAACTAGAGGGTATCATGCTTAGTGAAATAAGTCAATCAGAGAAAGACAACTATCATATGATATCCCTGATATGAGGAAGTGGAGAGGCAA
>PISX010014539.1:0-52666 GCA_004024625.1 Mellivora capensis
TACTATATCTATATACTATATCTATATACTATATCTATATCTATATACTATATCTATATCTATATCTATATACTATATCTATATACTATATTCTATATCTATATTCTATATCTATATACTATATCTATACACTATATCTATATCTATATACTATATCTATATACTATATCTATATACTATATCTATATACTATATCTATATCTATATACTATATCTATATACTATATCTATATCTATATACTATATCTATATACTATATCTATATACTATACCTATATCTGTATCTATATCTATCTATATATCTGTAGTGGCATAAAAATGAGAGTACATAGTTGTACTTTTTCCAGTTTTAAAAGGAATATATTGGAGTCTATCTCTGTCTCCCTGCCATGAAGACAGAGGGAGAAATTGGTTATCTGCAAGCAGGAAGGGAGCTCTCACCAATCCCCAACCATGATGCCACTTCGATCTCAGAACTATGTAAGAAATAAATATTTATTGTTTAAACCACCCCATCTATGGTATTTTGTTATGGCAGCTTGAGCTGACTTCTACAAACAATGATTTTTTTTTGAAGATTTTATTTATTTATTTGACAGAGAGAGATCACAAGTAGGCAGAGAGGCAGGCAGAGAGAGAAGGAGGAAGCAGGCTCCCCGCGGAGCAGAGAGCCCGATGCGGGGCTCGATCCCCGGGACCCTGGGATCATGACCTGAGTCAAAGGCAGAGGCTTTAACCCACTGAGCCAGCCAGGCGCCCCTACAAACAATGATCTTAAGAGAAAAACTAAAGGTTAAAAATATTTTCAATAGAAAAATAACGAGTAGAATAGAAAGAGAATAATAAAGCATGATAGACTAAAATCATGCAAAAGCTGATATAATTAGAATAAGATCTGGGTAAAGTCAAACATCTTAAAACACTAAGCAATAGAAAGAAGAAAGAATGAAAGAAAATAAAGAACGAAAAGCATTCAAGGGAAAGAAATAGTGAAAAGGTGGAGCTTGAACACCTCTTCCACAAAGCAAATAGGCCGTTGTGTAGAGAGGGCCACCGATGGCCAATGGGGCTGCTTCTGTCATCCTCCTGCTAGGACAGGCTGTGCTGTGCAGAGGCCAATGTTTCCGGCTGTGCCTTGGATGACAGCAAATCTATAGACCTTGCCCTTTGGCTCTCCCTGAGGGTTCATGAAATCACACATTTCTCACTCCTCATCTCTATCTGCTACAGTTGATCCCAGCAGCTCTCCCCACCCAGGACACAGATCTATACAAATCCAACACCCCACAGTCATATAGAACTTAGGCTGAGTCCCTCCTTCCCATCCACCACTCTGACATTTCCCCCTTCTCTTGATTCTTTCCCTTCATCCATTAAAAACAAACAAACAAACAAACAAACAAACAAACAAACAAAAAAACTTACCGGGAGTCTTTCATGTATTGGGTATCATGCCAGATGCTGGCTGAACAATGGGGTTTATTGAAAGAAAGCAAGTGTCCTGCCCTTCTGAAGTTTTCATTCTAGTGAGTGGATGAAGGAAGAAGGCAGAAAACATTTAAGCAAATCCATGTTTTTTTTAGAAAGTCAACTGCTGTGAGGCAAAAAAAACATCATGCTGAGAACAAATAGGAGGAAGCTCTATTTTCAGAAGGAATCCTCATAGAAAACCTCAAGGGAGGGATCGAAGCTGAGACCAAGTATGAGAAGGAGCCAAGAGAAGACTGGTAAGTAGAGGGAACCGTGTGCAAAACTTCCCTAAGTCAGAACAAGCTTAGCCTGCTCTTGGCTCCCCCCAAAATGGGCCTGTGAGCATACAGTGGAGCCGGAGGAGGGGAGGGCCAAGGAAGGGATTGTGGGCCCCTCCAGGTGTGTCCTTGGGCAGCTTACATAATGGCTCTGTGCCTCAATTTCCTCATCTCCTCATAAAATGTAGTTGACTCCACCTTCCCCAGAGACCACACATAATGACTCATCAGAGACACATAAATCATGGTCATTCCTCTTTTCAGGTTCCTTCTTGGTACAGGCGATTTTTCTTCCAGAATTGAGGACATGTTTGGCCTCTTGAGAATTTGACCCGCTGGAAATGTAATATGATTGCCTATCTTTTCTTTTTTTTTTTTCTCCTAATTTATTTGAAAATCAGACCCAGTTTATTGGACTGATAATGCACTCATGCAAACTCAATGTGAAGATAGTTTCAAACCCCAGGTTAATTATTTTTCAATTGAGTTTTTTTTTTTCATCACGTAGTCAGCTTTTGAGACAAAGACTTGGTCATAAATCTTAAAATTAGCTGGGGAATTCATTTTAAAATTAAACACACTATGATGAATTATAGGCAAATGAATGATTAGTAATGCAGAAAAATAAAACTGGATTAGCTAGGCACGTTTGTGTATGGTGTTTGGTACTGAGTGGCCTCGGCAGGGCAGCATCTTGTTTAGGGAGGACGAGAGTCATAAGCATTTCCTTGATTTTGTGTTTTGACTTTGCCTGTCTCAAGGCTCATACCTGAGAAGTCATTTCCAAATTTAAATGGAATTTATGAGCTGTAGGATTTTATAGCACACAGTGACATTGGGAAGAGTTGAGGTACTTCGAAAGCTGAAAATGCGAAGATTGGAAAAATGGTCACACATGAAGAGTGTGGACTGTCACTCACTTGACTCGCCTGAGCTTATTCACTCATCCATCTTTGTTACATTAGCCCCTCTTCCCCTCAGCAGCTATGGCTACTTCCTTACTTCAAAAGCCCGACACTTATTTTTTTCTCCTTGTGAAGGGTGATTAAATCACGGGGAATGCTCTGTAAGTAAGTAGTGGTTTTATTTTCATCTCATAAAGCTAAACCATTATCAGGGAGATGTTCAATAAGAAATATAGTTAACTGTGAAAAGAGGAGGAAGTGTAATAGATCAGTGTTTCTTTATCTGCCAAAGGCATAGATTCCAAGGCTGAGGATGGGAGCAGGAAAGAGCGAGGGGGTTGGAAACCATTTTCTACTTCTTTTAAAACCTTAAGTCTCCTCCTTATTAGAATGAGATCCCTGCTCCCCCCACCCCCCATCCCACACAGGTGCATGCACACACTTCTGCTTGGAGCCCTTTGTAAAATTCCCCTGTTCCCCTGGACACTTTCCCATCCATGTTAGGAAGTGAAATTGTGAGGTTAGCTGTGATCTACAGAGGCTTTGTTGTCATTTTAAATTAACTAATTCATTTTTGAGTTCTTATTTGTATTTATTTAGTTTAATTTCTATTTACTTATTTGTTTGTTTGCTTATTTATTTATTTATTGGAAAGGTCTTTGTTAAAATGCATATATGGATCCAGAACAGTGAGAGTTTCCACAGTGGCCCCGTTTGACTTCTGGTGGAGGGGTGGAGGGACCTGACTGGTGCAGGGTGATGGGGAGGGGAACACTAACCCAGCCCTTTGGTCTTTATTCCAACTCTGCATGCATGCCTGCTTATGGCCATGTGTCTGCCTCTTGTGCTTCCAGACCCTGTGGTATTTACTCAACTTTCTAAGCAACTCTTTCTCTAACCCAAAGATAATAAATGGCCCTTACCTCTTTACTCATGTTTAAATTTAATTAATGAGATGCTCTATGAGAAGAACTTGACATTGCAACCAGAGCACAGTTCACACTTCAGAAATGTTAGTTATTGTTAGTAGCTTATCAGATTTAGCAAGCTGATGTGGGAAAAGCAAAACTTGACAAGAGGAAAGGGAAGAAGTTAGTGAATGGGATGAGGGAATAGCCTGGGGTGGGAGTTGCCTGTGGAGGGATTCAATGTGGGCATAAGGACCGCTGTGAACGTGAGGGGCCTTCACTATCAGACAGAGAAGATGTTGTAAAGGGTCAAGAAAGATAAACTTCTATTTCACTGTCAAACATCTCTTTAGCTTTACTCTCAATCAGGTACTGTTTTAAGTATCTTATGAATATTAACTCAAGAAGTCCTTGTTATAACTTTATTAGGTAAGTACTACTCCTATTTACAGATGAAGAAACTAAGGCACAGAGAGGTTAAGTAATTTGCTCAAGGACACACAGCTGGTGAACAGCAGAGCTTGGATTTGAATATGTGCTTCCAAGTCCATGATTTGAAATATGAGTGTAAGCTTCATTTTTACAATAATCTTCACCAGTCCTGGCCCTGACTCCCTAGAAGTGTAACAGAAGATGGGAAGATTCCTATTGTTTGATCTTCTCTATTTGTGCATTTCATTCTTTCTGGATCCCCAATTTCTTGAACACTTTTTTGTTGTGTCATTAGTTTAATACATCACAGTTTGGTCAGCCAATTCCATTCCATTCCTTCTTCAACTTCAATGTGCCTTCACATTTATGTATTTCCCACTTTTATTTTCCTAGCGATCTGGGAACTAATCAAATTTTATTTCATAACACATATAAATTTATCAAAATTAATATGCATTTTCTCCAGAATCGACAATATTTTCTCATTTTATTACAGACTATAGCGATATGGAATATGCAGTTAAGCTAGTGGTTGCGATCAAAATCTGCAATCTGTTTTTCAGAGACAATATTCTTTTCCTATAAATTCTTATTGCTTCATGTGATTTAGAAACTGGTAATAATTCAACTATCCTAATAACTGTTAAAATGTAGGTGCTTTTCTTTTTCTTTTTCTTTCATGCATGTGCTCTAAAATGTTTTCTCCCACTAGGGGTGAATTTGTTACCTTTTTGCAACATACACTTTCAAAATTACAGCACTTGAATTCCTTTCAAACTTTTTCTTGTGGTTGAGTTCTGGTTTCAAAGCATTGTAGTCTGAGAATATGCAGGAAATAATCTCAATCTTTTGGTATCAGTTGAACCCCGATTTGTGACCCAGTATGTGGTCTATTCTGGAGAAAGTTCCACGTGTGCTCGATAAGAATGAGTATTCTGTTGTTTTAGGGTGGAATGTTCTGTATATATCTATGAGGTCCATCTGGTCCAATGTGTCATTCAATGCTCTTGTTTCTTTATTGATTTTCTGCTTGGATGATCTATTACTGAGAGTGGCATGTTAAGATCCCCCACTATTAATGTATTCATATCAATATGACTCTTTATTCTGATTAACAGTTGTCTTATGTAGTTGGCTGCTCCCATATTGGGGGCATAAATATTTATAATTGTTACATCTTCTTGGTGGATAGACCCTTTAAGAATGACATAGTGTCCTTCTTTATCTCTGACTACATTCTTTAGTTTAAAATCTAATTTATCTGATATGAGAATCCCTACCTCAGCTTTCTTTTGAGGCCCATTGACATGAAAGGTGTTTCCCCATCCCTTCACTTTCAGTCTGGATGTATCCTTAGTTCCAAATGGGTCTCTTGTAGACAATATATGGATGGGTCCTGTCGTTTTATCCAATCTGCAACCCTGTGCTGTTTTAGGGGAGCATTTAGGCTGTTCACGTTGAGAGTGATTATTGAAAGGTACGCTTTTATTGACATCATGTTGCTTGTGAAGTCCTTGTTTCTATAGATTGTCTCTGTAAATTTCTGTTCTATGACACTCTTGGGTTCTTTCTCTTTTATAGAAAGAATATTAATATTTCCTGTAGTGCTGGCTTGGTGGTCACATACTCTTTTAAACCTTGTCAGTCTTGGAAGCTCTTTATCTCTCCATCCATTCTGAATGTCAGCCTTGTTGGACAAAGTATTCTTGGCTGCATGTTCTTCTCATTTAGTGCCCTGAATATGTCTTGCCAGCCCTTTCTGGCTTACCAGGTTTCTGTGGACAGGTCTGATGTTATTCTGATGGACCTTCCTCTGTACATAAGGAATTTCTTCCCCCTAGCAGCTCTCAGGAGCTTCTGTCTAAAGTTATGATTTGTGAGACTTGCAATCAAGCGTCTTGAGGTTTTTCTAGATTCATTGACCTTGGGGGGTATTCTTTCTATCTCTAGGATAGGAACACTGGCTCCATTCCTCAGATTGGGAAAATTTTAATGGAGAATTTGTTCAACTATATCTTCTAGTCTTCTTTCTTTCTCCTCCCGCTTAGGGATCCCAATAATTCTGACATTGGAACATCTCATGGCATCATTTATTTCTCTAATTCTGTTTTCATGGCTTCTAAGCTATTTGTTCCAGGCCTCCTCCTAATCTTTTTTTCTCCATCAGTTGTCCTCTACATCACTAATTCTATATTCTACCTCAGTTACCCTAGCTGTTAGAGAATTTAGATTAGATCCGAACTCATTGATAGCATTTTTAACTTCTTCCCTGGCAGCTTTCACTTCTGCCCTAGTCTATTCCATGTTGTCCCTAATGGTTTTTTCCAACCTAGCCATTGCCTGGATAATTGTTGCCCTGAATTTCCTTTTTGGACACACTGTTTATGTCCATATCCAGTAGCTCTGATAGAGAAGTCACAGTCTCTGAATTTTTCCTCTGTTGGGGGGTCCTCCTCCTATTCATTTTGGTGAGAGGTGGTTGAGGGGATGTGTAGCTGAATATATCAATCAATCCAGGCAAGGTGCACCCTAGAATGCTTCTGAGCAATCAGAAGTCACCACCAAAAAAAAAAAAAAAGAAAAAAGAAAAAAAAAAGAGAGAGAGAGGCAGAAAAAAATGAGAAGACCCAGCCAGAATGGGCCCCAAAGGTAAGATTTATAAGGTATACAAACAAAAATGGACAAACAAAAAGACTGACAAAAGTAAATGACAAGGGGGAAAAAAAAGAAGAACCCAGCCAAAATGAACCCCAAGGATGAGATTTATATAATACTGGAACAGAAACAAACACAGAGAAACACTGACAGAAGAAGATGGGAGGGTGGTTATAAATCCTCGATGTGGGCGAGGAAGGTTATTTTGATTCTTCCTGGGTGTATCTTGATATCTTTGTTAAAGGACTCAACTTTCCAGAGGTAAAGGGAGATTAAAACTGATTTATATATAGGAGTGATATTGATTAGGGAAAGAGGATTACCTTGAAGCTTATATCTATATGTATATTAAAAAAAACAGAAAAGAAAAATAAAAATATAGGTATATGTATGAAAAGAATTCAAGTTAAAAGGTTATTATGGAATATGTTGTATTAAACCTCTAGTTATAATGGCAAGTAGGTTAAAAAAAAAAGAACAAGAATAGTGAGAACTAATTAAAAATAAAATTTGTATCTATGAAATATACAGGTTTTAGGGCAGTACCAGGAGCTTAATATATTGTTTTCCCCTGATATTGGGGTTTTACAGTTTTATGGGGACCCTGCGGTGGTTGTCCGCAATGCAATTATTTATTGACTTTATTAAACGATGCCATCTTTGATGCTGCGAACCTATTCTAAGACATTGAAAAACATAAAACTGCTCCTATAAATCTGAGTAAAATTTGCAGTTGTGAAGTCCCAAGTTATTTTTACTAAATTGTATAATGCTGAAAGGGAAAATAGTCTCTATTTAGTTGCAAAGATATACATGCATCCATGAGTATGCCTTTTATATTTAAGTGAATTCACAGCACCAGAAACCAAAATTGTCTTTTTCTCTACTAGACAAAGCAAGATAAACATTTTGGCTGCCTCACATGAGACACCACCTGAGCCAAAAGCATCAGTTTTCAAGAAATAATTTTTTTAAAGATTTTATTTATTTATTTGATAGAGAGAGATCACAAGTAAGCAGAGAGGCAGGCAGAGAGAGCGAGGGGGAAGCAGGCTCCCTGCCGAGCAGATAGCCCAATGCGGGGCTCAATCCCAGGACCCTGAGATCATGACCTGAGCTGAAAGCAGAGGCTTAACCCACTGAGCCACCCAGGTGCCCCTCAAGAAACAATTCTTTAAGGTGGCCATTTGAGCTCTGGGTGGTTTTTGAGATTGTGGCTCCTTTTTACAGTACATTTTCTTACAGTATGCATTTTGATAGATATTCTGTTTTATAGGAATACCTAATTAATCCTAATGGCGATTTTCCTGTGACTTGTTTGAATATTCATATTTTAGTAACATTTCCTCTACATCCTGATAACTCAGAAGTAAAAGGAATTGCCTACTGCCCTGTCAACTGATTACCTGAACCTCAGAGAGGACATCTATGTGACTTACAGGTTCAAAAACAGAGTGTGGGTGACTACAGAAGAAGCTGTATTCCCTATGCTTTTGTCTGCACACAGAAGGAGAAATTTTGTTTTTCTTTTGGGGAAACCTGAAAAAAGAGAACATGGAGTAGGTAGAGAGCATTTTCATTTGTTATGTTCTTGCTCTTTCTTTTTCTGGAAACTACCTGATTATTTCTGTGATGTAAAAGTAGTTGGCAATTCACAGAGGCCCTAGTGTAATTCCATATAACAATGATATATTTTTCTTGTCACTATCAGAGTCATCATCATTGCTTTTCATAAATATCTGTCAGTCCATTTGTGGCTGAAGAACTTTTTCTCCCTAACTTCCCTTTATTTGGAGATTTTACTATGTCAGCTTTAGAATAAAAAAATTGCTTAGTCATATAATAAATAAGGCGATATAAATTAGAATGGGAAACACTATGCATGCATTAGATGAGGTTAGAAAATCCAGCCCACTACTACTTTCTGTACTGATCTTGAGCTTAAAAATAATAATAATAATAATAATAATAACATTTCAATGGTTGGAAGAAATCAAAAGAAGAGCAATATTTTGTTGAGCCATAAAATGATATGAAGTTCAAATTTGTGTCTATAAGTAAAATTGTACTGAACATAGCCATGCCCCCTCATTTATGTACTGTCTATGGTGGATGTCCCCTATCACCGCAGAGTTGACTAGTCAGACAGAGACCATGCACACACCTAGCCTAAAACAGTCCTTTACAAGAGACATTTTGTTGACCACTAAGGTTTTTTTTTTTTAAGGTTTTATTTATTTATTTATTTTAGAGAGAGTGAGCAGGTGGATGGGTAGAGGGAGAGAGAGAATCTCCAGCATACTCCATGCCAAGCTCAGAGCCTGACCTGGGGCTTGATCCCAGGACCCTGAGATCATGACCTGAGCCGAAACCAAGAGTCGGACACTTAACTGACCGAGCCACCCAGGCAACATGTCCACTAGTTTATAAAGGTATCTGGAGGAGAGAAAAAGAGAAAGGGACATTTGGTTAAAGTATGTTTTTCAACTTTAGGACTTATTCTAAAATGGTGAGTGACTTAGAAACATAATCCGTAAGCAATCCTAATGGAATGAGAACTTGTAGATTGTCTCAGGCACTCACTTTGTAGAAGAAGAAACTGAGAACAAGAGATTCCAATAATTTTTATGGAATGAGCAATACGAAAAAGAATGATGTATTATGACACTTGAGTTCCTTACATTTCCTCAAATGTTCATGTCAACTATTTTATATATCTGTAAGAAAGGGTTCTATAAAAATGTCAGATGTTTTTATGTACTCTGCCTCAAGTAGTTCACGGAAGATTTGGCAACAGCATTATAGTTACAAGAAGTAATCCTGGTTGGCTCTGTTTTATGGGACAGATTCCCTCCCTCTGTCCCAGGAAGACATACTAATTGACGGTTTACTCGCCACTCCCCAGGGCTCTGTATTGTTTTGTTTTGTTACCCTTTCTTTCCTCATGCATCACATAATCTAAGAAAAATCAAGTAATTTTTGTAAAAAAAAAGAAATCAGTTTCATTAAGTCCTTTGTGAGCAGAGTTTCCTGATATTGAGACTAACCCTTCCTTTCTTGCCCTTGAATGTATTAATTATTCATCTGTGTTAAGTTATGAGCAGCTTTCACCCCAGTCATCTTCCTGCTCCTTGGTTGTTTATGTTTTTCATGTATTATCATGTCATCACCTTAGTCATCCCTCTGGCAAGCTGTACTTATGGATATAGTCTGGGACATCAAGTCATGTGTTCCAATACCTTTATCACACTCCTTGCTTGTCTCTGAACTCCCTCCAATTCATCTACTGCCTTCTTTCTGGGGCTGTGATGCCCCAACTTGACTGTGGTATTCTAGGTGTGATTTCACCAACCCACAACTTCATGCCTTCTCGAGGTCATAATTCAAGACAGAACTAGCTCTCCTCTCTTCAGGCTGTGGTGCAAAATAAAATGCAAACAGATATATAAATCACCACTGTGGCTCTTCCATGTCCTCGGTAGACTTCACACAAAGCCAGTGTTCCCATCCCCGAAGTTTGAAAAGACCTTGAAAAATCATTTACGTTTTCTTACAGGCAGACTTAAAGATAAGCACACATGAATTCATTTATCCCATCCTGTAAGACCTAAAAGCCAATGTGGGGGGGCACTTTTCATTTTTTGTTATTCAGTAGGTCTTGCCAATAGTGAGTCTTTGGTGGATCACAAATCTCTTCTTTCTCTGCAGTCTTTATTTTGAAATCTTGGATATGATCTTTATTTAGTATTTTTAAAACTCAATATAATGAGGCATCTATAGAACAATCTGGATGTATGCAAATATGGATAATCTCGAGAGATGTATCAAGCCTTTCTCTTTCATGGGAAAGTGCCTGGAGAGGTGTTATGCAGTGGAACAAAACTCAACCATCATTTATGAACTTCCAAGGAAGAGAAGCACATTAGTCTAATGAAGGGAGTGGAAAAATACCCCTACACCTACTAATTTGAGCAGCAAAATGATCAGGAGAAGTTGGAGATCTTGATAAATAGGGCCAAGTAATTGACAGAGTGTTATAATTAGGGCAAGTCATCTGTCAGTTAATTATCTTTTCTTCAATAAATAATTATAATTTTACATGTTCCCATAGCTTATAATTTCTAGCTGTGATTATCTTCTTCATTCTCATCTATCTGAACTTTGAAGACCAGACAGAAATTGATATAAAGGGAAAATTGCCTAGTTATCATCTCTGAAAAACAGATCAGACAGATGAAAGGTAAAGAATATTTGACTGAGTAAGAGCATGAATTTGACAGAAGGAATTTAAGTTGGCAGAAAGGTGAACTTGCTCTTTTAGTATGTCCGTGATTCAAACTAACCATCGAAGCTTGGGAGTTCCTTTACTCACTTGTCCATTTATTCAACAAATCTTTATCAAATCCCTAATATTATAATGGCTCGGGGGATAGAAAGATATTTTAAGGGACATGTGGTCTTAGGGAATAGACTTACACATAAACAAATAAACAAAAAATGGAAATAATATGAAAAAAGGTATATTGGAGTCTTAGAGCAGTGGTGCTTCTCCTTTTAATTACAAGAAAAAATACTTTCAAGAAAAAATACTTTGAGCATAGACTCTCATTATACACACACCATTTAAACTTTTATATACATATATATGTACTAGTGTTAATCTGGATAATGTTAGATATTTATAAAATTAATTTATTAATTTTTAGATTAAATGGAAACAGAAAATCTGATTTTTTTCAATTTCCAATAAATCTTAGCATACACCTTGCATTATAAACATCCCACTTTGATGAACTCCTGCTTCCAAAAACATAAAGGTGAATATTCCAACATGGCTCATGTTCAGAATGTTTGGGTATCTTCTGAAATAATGTTGAAAAGATAGGCAGAGGTTAGCAATTGTGGTGGATATTTTATATTCCAATATTCCTCAAAGGGTATTCTACTAAATATTAGTAGAGATTTATTGAAATTAAAAAAAAGATTTTTGCTGTCAAATAAGTTTGGAAATCACAAGCTTAAGAAGCAAAATTCCATTATTATGGGGTTAATATTCTATGATTCCACATGGCCTCATGAATGTGTATTTTCTGTTCTACTAAGCACTTAAGTTGAGACACTGTATTTTCTATTTCATTTTTATTCAATAGTGAATAACTATTGAAGGGGTCTGCAAATATTAAATTCATATTTAGAACTGAAATCTGGCATTTGAGATGGGAACAATGTGACTTCATAGACTTTGATTCAAGAAACTTTTTTTCTTTGCCTTATACTATTTTTACTTTTCTCTATTAAATATCCATAAATAAATTACTCAATATATTTGTTTTGACTTGAAATTGGTCATCTAAAAAACATTTTTTGTAGACCCATTCATTATCTGTGGAGGCAAAATAAGTAACCATTCTGTAGTTGCAAGTTGAGGGGCTCCTGAAGGGTCTGAAATACTAGAAATTTCCATCATTACATTAAGTGTTCAGATCAAGGCCTTATATCTCCAGATGGCCACTTAAAAATATGCCAATATTTTATCTACTGAGGAATTAAATGTCACTCTTGTAGTGCCTAAGCCTATTTCACCTTTTGTGTGGGAGAGAAGTAGTTCTGAAATGCTACACACAGCCCTACACTCACAAAGACAGCATAACAAGCACAAGTTAACCTTTATCCAATGACATAGAGCTGTAATTATTGTCATTAATCACTGTGCTATGATTGATGAAACCAAGATATGGTTGGGAGTTCTTGCTCATATAAGGTTACTTTTCCCTCTGTACTAACTAATCCCAAACTATGGCGTTCCAAGTATTTGTGTCTGTTTTGTATAATTATTCTTTACATATTTTACTACCAACTGTATGCATGTGTATATGTATACATGCACACACTTACCTATTCCATTATTATTACATACTGCATATATTTGGTAGTGTAAAGAACAATTCCAAAAAGCAGACTTAATTATATTATATATATATATATATGTATATATTAGCTACTACCTATGATTTTACTCTCATTCAATACACATCACATTCAAGCACTGAAGGAAGAGATCCATCTATATTGTTCAAAGGTACCAACTTTTCCCCCTAAATCAAGCTAAGAAGGAACCAACTGGCTCTTACTACCTCCTTGTTGTTTTTCTTTCTCACCCCAGTTTAATTTTTATTTCCCCTCTATACCCTGAAGCCATTTTATGCACTGTCATGTACCTCCTAAGCCTCCAATAAAAAGAAAAATGGACCAAAAAACCCCCCAAACCTCCCCAACTTTCCTGTTCTAATTAAATCAGATAAATCATACTTACAAAAACTGGATATCAGTAGCATCTGAGTGATGGCCTGAGAGCCATTCTGTGAAGTAGCTCATGTTCTCTACTTGCGTCTTTCAAAAGTCATTTCTGCTGATTTATCATTATTTACATTTTTTTGAGCACTGAAAAAGTAACAGTCATTTTCACATACAACTTCCCCTTTAATTTCTGCAATACGAGTACAAATTAGATCTTATTAACAGCATTTTCTTGTCATTAGGATTTTGAGATTTACTCAGTAAAACTGCAGAACTTCCAGTTAATGTTGAATTTCACATATTTATTTGACAGAGATCACAAGTAGGCAGAGAGGCAGGCAGAGAGAGAGAGAGAGGAGGAAGCAGGCTCCCCACCAAGCAGAGAGCCTGATGCGGGGCTCGATCCTAGTATCCTGGGATCATGACCTGAGCCGAAGGCAGAGGCTTTAACCCACTGAGCCACCCAGGCGCCCCTTGAATTTCACATAAACAAATAAATATTTTTTAGTATAAGTATGTCCCCTGGAACACAGTTGAATGGGACAAATTTACACTAAAAATGATTTGTTGTTTATCTCAAATTTGTATACCACTGGATGTTCTGTGTTTTATCTGACAACCTTGCATGTCAAAGGCTAAGTTCAGAGAGCTTAGGAACCTGTACAAATGTACACAGCTAGGAATTATTATGATTTAGACCAAGGTTTTTCATTTTAAGTGCAGGGATATGACTATTCTCTATATTACTGCAAATGCTGAAAACATTTCTTCTAGATACATAGGACATTAATGTATGTGAACTACAGGACCCACATATCAAATCATTCATGTCTTAGTTTCCTAGGGTGGCTGAAACAAATTGCCACAAACTGAGCAGCTTAGAACAACAGAAATTTATTATCTCATAGTTCCAGGTGTCAGAAGTCCAAAGTTAAGGTATTGGTGTGGCTGTGCTCCCTCTGAGAGCCTTAGGGGGGATCCTTCCCCTCTCCTCCCTAGATTCTGTTGGTTACCGATGACTTTGACTTGACTTGGCTTAGGGCAGCATAACTCCACCCTCAGCTTCACGCCTCCTTCTTCCTGTGTATGTGTCCATTTTCTTCACCCTGGAAGGATGCTAGCCACTGGATTAAGGCGCTCGAACCCAGCACGACCTTGTCTACATTTGATTATATCCACTGAGGAAATACTTCCAGTAGGGTCAGAGTTCTAGGTACTGGGGGTTAGAAATTGAACATGTGTTTTCAGGCGGCACAATTCAACTCACAATTAGGAATCATTAATACAGAGTTGAATATAAGAAAATTATTACCAATCTTGAAGATCCAGGTGACTAGACAGTGCCTGTAAGTGGGGATGGGGGCACTACGAGCCAAAGGTGCTTCTTATGGGGTCGGTCCAAAACATAGTCTTGAGGTTGGAGGGTGATGATGGCAGTGGCTGAAACATACCTCTATACACTTACAGTAGGCACGTTCTTGGGTCTGTATGTTTAATAATGCCAGGGGGCAGGAGATAGTATGGTTTCCACTCCATTTTGTGGATGAGAAAACAGACACAGAGGTGCTAACAAATTTGCTGAAGGCCATGCAGCTAATAATATATGATGCAATTGTGACTGGAGCCAAGGCAATCTGACTCTGGAATTCACATTCCTAACAATTATTTAGGATTATTGAGGAAGGAGAGTAATGAGAAATAAAGACTACGCTAATTTTCCCGTTGGTTATTTTTTGTCTCGTGGTCTTCCATGTTGACATTGCTGGTGATTTACACTGGCCAGACGTCAGTTCTCAGATGTAAGTGAACATCAGAATCACTGGGAGGACTTGCTGAAACACAGTTCACTGGGCCCCAGCCCTGGGTTTCTGATTCCATGGGGCCCGGGTGAGGCCCGAAAGGGGTACTTCTTACAAGTTCACATTGAGGCTGAGAGTGCTGACTGGGAAGCCAATTTGAGAACAATTGCTATAGAAAACAACTGAGGTGAGGTTACAGTACGTAATGCTTTTCAAGTTCACGGGGATGGCAATGGGAATCAGGAAAAGTACAACCGACCATTTTACAAGCTGTAAACTACCCCTTTAAAAGTAGTAATATGATGTGTCTGTTCATGTCTTCTGCCCATTTTTTTGGCATGATTATCTGTTTTGTGTGTGTTGAGTTTGAGAAGTTCTTTATAGACCTTGGATATCAGCCCTTTGTCTCTAGTGTCATTTGCAAATATCTTCTCCCATTCCGTGGGTTGCCTCTTTGTTTTGTTGACTATTTCCTTTGCTGTGCAGATATTTCTCCAAAGAAGACATACAAATGGCTAACAGACACATGAAAAAATGCTCATCATCGGGCACCTGGGTGGCTCAGTTGGTTAAGCAACTGCCTTCGGCTCAGGTCATGATCTCGGGATTTTGGGATCGAGTCCCACATCAGGCTCCCAGCTCCACGGGGAGTCAGCTTCTCCCTCTGACCTTCTCCCCTCTCATGCTCTCTCTCACTGTCCCTCTCTCAAATAAATAAATAAAAACCTTTAAAAAAATGCTCATCATCTTAGCCATCAGGGAGAGTCAAATCAAAACCACATTGAGATACCACCTGACACCAGTTAGAATGGCCAAAATTAACAGGACAGGAAACAACATGTGTTGGAGAGGATGTGAAAAAAAGGGGAACCCTCTCACACTTTTGGTGGGAATGCAAGTTGGTGCAGCCACTTTGGAAAACAGTGTGGAGATTCCTTAAGAAATTAAAAATAGAGCTACTCTATGACCCTGCAATTGCACTACTGGGCATTACCCCAAAGATACAGATGTAGTGAAAAGAAGGGCCATCTGTACCCTAGTGTTCATAGCAGCAATGGCCACAGTTGCCAAACTGTGGAAAGAACCAAGATGTGCTTCAATGGATGAATGGATAAAGAAGATGTGGTCCATATATACTATGGAGTATTATGCCTCCATCAGAAAGGATGAATACCCAAATTTTGCATCAACATGGACAGGACTGGAAGAGATTATGCTGAGTAAAATAAGTCAAGCAGAGAGAGTCAATTATCATATGGTTTCACTCACTTGTGGAGCATAAGGAATAACACAGAAGACACTGGGAGATGGAGAGGAGAAGTGAATTGGGGGAAATCAGAGGACTGTGAGAAATAAACTGGAGGTTTTGGAGGGGCAAGGGGTGGGGGGTTGGGTGAGCCTGATGGTAGGTATTAAGGAGGGCACATATTGCATGGAGCACTGGGTGTGGTGCATAAACAATGAATTTTGGAAAACAAGATTAAATTTAAAAACAAAACAAGATTAAATTTAAAAAAATCTTGATTTTTGAAGTTATCTTTTTTTTTCAATAAAGAACATGTCTAAGTGTAAAAAAAATGTAGTCATGTGAAATCGTTTACGTCTGTGTTACCACACCCCCCTCCACAGATAGTGTAGTCGTATAATCTACGACAGAGGCTCCTACATTTATAACAATTGGAAAACAGCTTTGGATCTAGAACTTTGAAGCAGAAGAGTTGGATTCTAATCCAAGCTTGTCCCTAAATTGGTCAGGTGCTTCTTGGCTCTATGCCACCCACACTTTTCCTACCCCCCATAAAATAAGGGAGTTGAGATGGGGACGTAGTTGACTACATTAGGGTACCAAGTCATTAAGTGTCATTTTTGAGAAAGATAATGATATGAAAAATATTATCTCTAATATATTTTCTCCTGTTAATTTTTTTACATGAACATAAATGCCAATTGGAAAACTACCAATATAATCAGATAAGCTAAAAATATCTCTTATTTACAGAACACTTACCCAGAGATAAACATTATTAATATTTTGGATATTCTCTCAAAAGATAGTATATATGTGGATAAATTTATCATGCCATACATACTTATTTGTAGTCCTATTTTTCTTAGCATTCCAAGCCCATGTTTGTATTTTAATACATATGTATTTATGTCACCATTTTTAATATTCTTATGGCATTACATTGCACAGTTACCCCACAACTTATTAACCAATCCTACATTTCTGGGGATTTAAGTCACCTGTAATTAGGGATTAATAAGGCGATGGTCATAATGAATATCCTAATGCTTACATTCCAATGTACTTGTCTATTTTAGAGATGAAATCTCTATGTCAAAGAATTATCCTGTCTTTAAGATTATAAAATATTAAATCTGAAAAGGCTATAAGACAGGTAAAGCTATGCTGTTTTTCTGTATATATAAAGATCGTCTCTGTGTATATGTGTATGTGATACGGAGAAGACAGCTATAAGGACGCGTCCTGACCTGTGAATAGCACTTATTTCCTGCTTCTTAGACGTGGATGACTTTTAAATTTACCCTTTTTGTGGTTTTCTGTATTTCCCAATCAGTCTTCATGTGGGAGTTAGTTGAGATTTGCTGGAAGAGGCAGCCATATTATTAGTATAAACCTGCCGTAAGTTGGAGCCAGAAAATTGAAAGAAGGGTATTTGTGTGGGGAGACAGTGAGAGAGGGTTCCTTATTTTTCTAGACATAAGGGGAAGAATTTGACCAGAAGGGAAAAAAGAAGGAGGAGGAGAAAGGGGGAGGGGAAAACAGGAAGGAAGGAAGGAAAGGGAAGAGAAAAGAAGAAAAGAGAGAAAAGAAAAGAAAGGAAAGGAAAGCAAAGGAAAAGGAAAAGAAAAAAAGCTTTCATGAAATGTAAATGAAATGCATGCCTCCATCCCCTGGGCCTTTGAGCCCAGCATACTCTCACAGAAAGGAGGAAAATAGTCCGAAAAATCAAAGCTGAAAAACAGTGCCAAGGCCGGCAGGTACAATCTGCAAGGGGGGCTGTTTGAGGGTGTTTCAAGACTTCATTGAACTGAATTTCTTTTTGTGAACTGGGGACCCCCGAGCTGACCCAACATTCTTTAGCAGGAAGGCTGCAGTGGGCGAGCTGCTAGAAGCTAAGGCTTCAGGGAGCCCTTTCTGACTGGGAGCCCATTCAAACAGGGAGAGAGAGCCAGCAGGGGAAGTCTGGGTTCAGCGGATGAGTGCTAAGGAGAATCAGCCCGGCCAGCGCTGCCCTGGCAGAGCGTCAGGACTCGGAGCAGCAGCTGCCACTGCACCCCCCCACCCTCCCCCAGACACAGGCCGGAGTCCAGACTGATGGGAGGTGGAGGAAGGCGTCCACACGGGCTCAGGCTTGGCACGCAGGACCCAGAGGCGGCAGCCTTGTGGAGGCCAGGAGAGAGGGCTGCCGTGTGGGGAGGGATTTTTGATCGATTCCCCGGTACAAAAGCGTGGCAGTGTTAAGTCAGTCAGCACAGCGTCTGTGTGGGACGGAAGGGAAGGAGACAGAAATAGGAGGAGCAGGGTGGAAATGTGCCAAAAGGAGTGTGGTGCCTTCCAGAGTATCGCTGGGAGAAAACTCAGTGCTGCCTTGCTGGAGGAAAGCCTGGCTGATGGCTCCTGTGGACACACAGCCCTTCCCCGCAGGCAGAGCTTACAGAACGGGGGGCCCATCTCCAGGGGAGTACCTGCCCGTGCAAGCATTGTGTGCCCCTCAGAGCATGACCAAAGTCCTGTTCTCTCCATGGATAGGTGTGAGGAGGACACGGGTCACCTCCTGACTGGATTTACGGCATCCTCGGGAGGTAAGCATGCTGTGGGCTTCCCAGAGAGAGGCCAGGGTCTCGGGCAACCATTCATCTGGCCCATGCTTTCTGTCCACAGGAGCTAGGTAAGACCGACAAAGTTAACCAAAGCCTGCATAGATCAAAAAGTAGCACACGCTTGCAAGGCAGTAGGAGGCCGGACAGCTTTCATCTCTCATTTTCCCAGTAAAAAGAATGTAGCTTATTAACCAGAGCTCTTGACATAGAGACAACTTTAATGAATGGATGAATAAATGAATGGATGAAGAAGACATGAATAAAAGAAAGGCACAGAAAAAGAAGATATTTTATATCCTCTATCTATCTATATGCAATTAAGTCCCCAGGAACAAGTTCAACATTATAAAACTGGAGGAGAACCTAGTAAAGAGAATCATACAGTACACCTTATCCCTATCAGTTTCCTTTTCAAAGGTCATATTGAACAGCTACGCCAATAGGAGGAACAGCTGTTGCTCTGCGAGGAAGCCTGTCCTCACTTTAGCCTAACTGGCCCCCATCTCCTTGTCCATCCTTTCTAGGGGGGCGACCACTCCCCCAGCACTTCACCCCATCTCAGCTGCCTCCCTTATTATAACCCTTGCCACAGTGTCACAAGCAATCTTTAAACTCCTTATATGACTGCATAATTCTTTTCTGTCTGTCTCCTCTTCAAGGACGTCGGCTCCATAAATGTGAAACCAAGCCTGTCTCGGTCGCCATAATATCCCCAATGATCCCTGTTGAATGAATGGATGAGTCCGTAAGGAAATATGGCTGGAACCTAGTAAACAGCTACAGATTTCGAGAAAACATGGGCTAAGTGTAGGAGACAGGGTGAGGGATATGCCAGGTGGACCCATTCTGGGACTATATTACTCCATAAAACTTAAGAAGTCTCCTTGTGAGTGGGGGAAAAAAAAAAAAAAAAAAAAAAAACACCTCACCCTGACATTCCCAACCTGTCAAACGTCCAGACTGTCCAGAGAGGGGAAAAATATTCCAGAGATCTCAGAATTCTCGGGAGCATGCCCGCTTTTACCTACCTCCCTAGTGGTTCAGTAGAACAAAAAATTGTCAAGAAGAGGAAAGTAGTAGGACACTAAGCATTTTCAAACACCTGCTTGATAGCAGGCCCAGTAAAGCAGTTTACACATGGGATTACTCCATCCCCACAGGCAGAATTGTGAATTAGCTATGAGCGGTGCTCTTTCAGACTGGAGTTTGCAGATATCATCAGTTTGCTTATGGGGAAACAATGTTCAAGGGTAGAGCAAGGATACTAACCTAGATTTATTTCTTACTCCAGAGTTTATAGTTTTTCTAGACACCACCCTCCTTCAGGGAGATCTTCCAGCATAGCTGCTGACTTTCTAGGGCTTCTGGGATTCCAAGACAACCCCAAATCTTCTTAAAGCTCTAAGACTGCCCCAGGGTGGTGTGTGTGAGTGTGGGTGTTTGCACACGTATATGCGTGTGTGTTTTTCTAAGCAATGCTGGGGGTGGGGAGGTAAATAGGACAAATATTTGGAATAATCTTTCTATCTCAATTATGTCACCTTCCAGAGAAAGAGAAGAGGTGGAATTTCAATGACTACTGACGGCAATGCTGAAATCAATAGTGTATGTACTCTGTGTGGAGTAGATTATGGGTCACTTACCAAACTAGCCAGACTGGTGACTGAAATATATTCCTGTTCAATTATACTTGCATTCCGATACAATAAAGAGACCTCGTTAATTACTTTTTTCAACGTTGTTTGGATTCTGCTATCTGCTGCTGGTCTGGATTCTGTATGGGCAGATGATTTTAGTTAAGGTTTACCCAAGGACAAATGTGCTTGCAAGTTTATTAATGGTGCCCACTCCACACTTAGGGCTCTGTTGACACCTCTGTTCCTCCTGTTCACTTTTATTGCCCAGATGTCCTTTGAAACTCAAACACTTGGACTTCTTTACCCAATCCAGCAAAACTGTGGGGGATGGTGCATCTACGCATCCATCTGAGAGAGATCTGTTGATTCACAATGTGAAGTAGTTTCCACAGAGGACATGAGTAGGAGGACAGGCTGGGGAAACTGGACAGTTTCCCAGACATTTTTCTTTCCCTCTCTCTCTCTCTCCCCCCCCCCCCCCGCCGCAGGTGTGGTTTTGTTGCTTTATTTGAAGGTTTTAAGCTTAAATGTGACAGATGTGTCTTCATTCACAGGCAAGCATTAAAATACAGTTTGAAGTCACATCTAGCTAATGCTTTCTTTTTTTTTTTTTTTAAGATTTTATTTATTTATTTGACAGAGATTACAAGTAGGCAAGAGAGGCAGGCAGAGAGAGAGAGGAGGAAGCAGGCTCTCCGCAGAGCAGAGAGCCCGATGTGGGGCTCGATCCCAGGACCCTGGGATCATGACCTGAGCTGAAAGCAGAGGCTTTAACCCACTGAGCCACCCAGGTGCCCCTGAAGTTATATCTAAATGTATTACTTGTCTTTTTGGATTATTCATATCTCTACTTATCTTAAAAAAATTAGTTGTGATCAGGCCCTATTAGTAGACCTGTACGTAAAGAGTCACCTGGCTGTCTCAATACCATCCTCTGTCATGGTTATGCGAATGGGGTTTGTTGATCAATTCAAGTTTCATGCTCAGGGATGGAGCAGCTCTCTCTGAGTGGGGGGTGTCCTTGCCTTGAGGGGCGAAGAAAGGTCCTGTCATTCCAGAGGAAACTTTAGGCTATCAGTCTGAGTTCCCGTCCCTCAAGGACTGCAGTAGCTCAGCCACCTCCTGACTGAAGGCCAAAGAGCCACTAGGAGGAGCTAATGACTGACCAAGTTTACACTTAGGATATTTACAGCAATTGCCTCCACGGACCTCCCAACCTTGGCGCAGGCTCAGGGTGTTTAATTATTTACGTGGTAATGGATGAACCAGGAATTGTCTGCCCTTCAAATGGTTCACCGAGGAGAGCAACGGTGTCTCCTTGTTTCATTTGTAGGTTCTTTCCTGTGAGGAGGAAGGCCATTTCATTCAACCTTCCTGCAGACAGAAATGTGGAGAAAGTGCTGCATTAGCACAGCCCCCAGATGGCTCCCATTTTAAAATAAAAGATATGCTGACTTCTGGGTTTCTTATGCTTCCCGCCAACTCCCCATGGGCAGGACCCATGGAAGAAACCCAGGTACAATGAGTGCTTTTCTGGGTAACGTGGGGGGCAGCCTTCCCTTTTCTGTAGATAAGATATAGTGGTTTAAGAAGAGAGACTCTCGAGTTCAATGCCTGAGTTTGAAGCCAAGATCTGCCACTTGAGAGCTACATCTGGTCATCCCCCCTTATTTGTGGGGGATACATTTTAAGACCTCCAGTGGACATGTGAGACCGCGGATATAGGGTGCCAAACCCTAGATAGACTATGTTTTTTTCCTATACATATGTCCCCATGATAGAGTTTAATCTCTGATTCAGGCACAGTACAAGATTAACAACGAGAACTAGTAACAAAATAGAACAATTATCACAATATACTGTAATAAAAATTAGGTGAATGTGATCTCTCTCTTTCAGATCACTTTGTTGTACTATACTTACCCTTCTTGGGGTCATGCAAGATGCTAAAATGCCTGATTGATGAGACAGGCGAGGTGAAGGACATAGGTGTTGTGACAAAGGGTTGAGCAACCACTGAGCCTCTGAGGACAGGTCAGAAGGAGGATGGTTTGTTTCTGCACCGTGGGTGACCATGGGGAACTGAAACCACAGACAGCAAAGGTGTGGATAAAGGGACTACACTATCTTTGGATAAGTTCCAAAGATATGTTCTTCCTTTTCTCCATCTGTAATAGTGCCATATCCTCCCGGGGTTGTGGTGAGGCTGAAGTGAGTTATTTCATGTGTGGATGTGTATTTCAGGCAGTGCCCAGCTCTGCTTGGTGAACTGTGTGTTCCTCACGCCAAAGGCTGTCCTGAAGAGATTTTCAAGTGAAGTTAACCATTTTCTACTCTGTCTTTTCACTTAACAGTTGATCACAGTCACTCTCGGGGTGCCCCCCAACGTAAATCTCTTTGTGAGGGTAGGAAGGAAGGAGAGTCTTTAATTGACAACATTTTTGAAAAACCTGATGATACACTTATGTCTGATTTAACTCAATGATGCATTATCACGTTGCGTTGCGTTACTTTTGGCAGGAATTCTGGCAAATCAAGTTAGTTGTCTCATTTTGCTCGTAGAGGCATGAATCCTGCAGTTCTGTGTCTTTGAGTGTTGCTGTTGTTGTTGTTTTTAAATCAGTAAAAATAATTAAAGGCATTCTTTTTATATAAACAGGGTCTTTCAACTTTAGGATTTCTGGGAGGGAAATTCTAAATCCTCCTTGGTAAGAAAAAAAATGTGAAACTCCTTTTGTATCTTTTTAATAAACTTATTATATAGTTATTTAATTAGCATTTTTGAAATAAAAGTTTAACTTTTTTTTAAACGATGGTTTCTTCTGGTTGTAAAAATAAAGACGTGATTGCAGAAGAAAATGTATAAACCAAAAACAAATATGTTGAAGAAAATAAAAATCATCTAGTAATTGGACCATTGTGAACTAATCTTCACTAACATTTAGGGCATTTCCTTCTGACGTTGTTTTTTATACATATGTGTGTGTATGCATGTCTAGGCAGCTTTTAAATTTCAGTTGTGATGCACAACCTAAGCATTTCACTTAGCATCACAGGTATTTTATTGTATCATTATAGATTTAGAAAAAAACTGTGTTTGATAATTACATAGCTACACCCTATTATTTTTACCATTCCTATATGATAGGACATTTACATGGCTTCTAGTTCATTTATTCTTTTGGCAAAGTAAAGTACATGATCTTTGCAGATAAACTGCTTGAGTTTCAATCCCAGTTACACCCTTCTAGGCTGTGTGAGCTAATCAATGTATTTGTCAGTACCTCTGCTTCCCTGCTTTTGAAATGGGGACAATGATAATACATACCTTATTGAGTTGTGTGAGGATTAACTTAGTCAATTTATATAAAGCATTTAAAAAAATAGCACATAATAAGCACCAAATCAATGTCAGCTGTTGTATGTATACACTTTAGATTAGATTTATGATTATCCCCTTAGGATACATTATCAGAAAGAGTATCAGCTGAACAAAGGTTTAAGTGTCATTTTTCTAACTTGCACACCTTTCTTAAATACATGTGCAGTCTCAGGAGGAAATGGCTTTACCTGCCTGTAAGTCATTGTAAATATTTTTGCTTTCACTTTAAGAGTAATGAGGAGGCATTGGGAGGCTCTGAACAGGAATGAGACACAATCCTGTGTATGACTGTAAAGGCTCCCACTGGCTGTTGGCCAGGTGATCCCATGGTGGGATGGAGATCAGGATAGAGTCTACCAGGTTAGTCCAGAGGAGAGGAGAGGCAACAAAGACTTACGGTGTAGTGGCATGGTGGAGTCAGAGAAAGTTGGATTCTGGATATACTTTAGCAGGTTAAGCCACCATGGTCTGCTGGGTGGATGCGGGATGTGAAGAATGAGAGGAGTCAAGGATGTCTCTGAGTGTTTTTGGCTAGACTCACCGGAAGGATAGAACTGTCATCATTTAAGTTGGGGAGGGCTCTGAATGGGGTAGATTCTGGGGTAAAGATTTGGTGCTTGTATTTGATTATGTTAAGATGCTTATTAAACCTCAAAGTGCAGATGTCTAGTAGGAATATGCATGGCTGGGTTCGTTTTGGGGACTGACCATATAAATGGGAATTCTCCATATAAACTCCCACACAGGATAAATACAATGTTTGTGAAAAGATATATAATAAGCATCTGTTCATTTGAGCCTCACCTATGTATTATTATTACAATCCAGTACTTATTGCACTGATAGTTTTGAATTTGGACCAACAAAATATTATTTTTGGAGGAAAGGAATATTTAAATCATTGACATTGTTTAGAATTGCCAGCTCACTGTAATGAGAAAAATGAGACCATCTTTCATACAGGTTTATTATACTTTTCAAAATCTCTACAACTGGTGCATCCTTTGTATTGTCCACACAATTGCCTTCACTGACTGGATTGCCCTCACTGCCCATGCCCATTGGGAACACCGTTGTCGTTAAGAACTCACCTTTGACCTTCTACCAAGAGCTGACTTAACAGTGAAGGTAAGGAATCTTGAGTTGCAGGACCTAGAAAAAGCCCTAGTGTTCATGAAAATAAGTTGTATTAACAACAACTTACCCTCGTATCAGGTGGCATTTAAGTTTCAATAGGCAATATTAGGATATGGCTAAGGCGAAGCTGATTTGGGAAAGTGTTGGTTTGAGTTTAGTGAAATGTACTTAGTATTTCCTAATTATTTTGTGTGTAGGTAAGTTTTTGCATGGCCTGCATTATAATGGTCAGGGTTGCAATATACCGACTTAACTGGTACTGGGATACCATGATGTAGGGTCAGAAGATTCTCGTATTTTGGTTCTCAGTATGGGCAATATGTGACAGAGAGAGAAACAATGGGCAGGTGCAGGACCAGAAGTTAGTTTGTCAAAAAAGCTTTTTCTATCATCTTTTATGTAAAATCCTAATGGAGGACTCGATTATCACTGATACCTACTAAAAAATGAAATTCTATCCTGCAAGGAATTTGCTTAGTAATGCAGCATAGACAATTAGAAATGAGCTACACAATGAACAATTTTCATGTATTTCATGAATTTAATTGAAATTACTCCACCTTCAAGAAGCAAATTGTAATATATTTTTTTTCCCCAAGTCATATAAAGTGAAGAAAGGAATTTGGTATTAAAATAATCACTAGACTCTTGGATTTTTTGGTAATTCAATTAATGAAGAAACATTAATTACATAAACACATTGGAAAATAATTACAGTTCTTGCTAATGTAGTATAAAATACTGACACTGATAATGAAAAACCTCAAATATGCCACTATTCCATGAAAATCAACAACGAACTGGCTAACCACTGTTATCAATTAAAGAGTATTTAAGATTAGTCATTGAGAAAGAGAATTTGAAATACACTGGAATGTTAGCATTCATACATGAAAGAAATTGGACAATAATCCTACAAATTTATATGACAGTCTCAATGAGATGTTTCAAAGATGAATTTCACTTTTTAAATTACTAGTGCTACAAACAAATTTTAGTCAATCAAAACTGAGTATTATTTGCATTCTTTCTATAGAAAATAATAAAAATTATTGCTATATGAGGAGGCAATAAAACATACAGCCAAAATTATGGGGGAAAACCTTATAAATGTGTATCAGACAGCAATGTAACAAAAATATTATTTTTCTTGTTTTTTTTTTATAATGTTTGTGCTAATTATCTTTTTAAGTTTTAGGATCCATTTTGAATCTTTTTTCACTTAGCTTATTATTAACCTTTGTACCCAATTTTGTATTCATAATACTGCATTCCACTACCAGCTTCCCTTTTGGTTCCTTAAAGAAAGCCCTCATAATTGTCTGAGCTTCAAAATCCAAACCTGTGTCCTGCTGCCATCTTGCTCTAAGGCAGCTTCATCAGAACCTACGAAGTTGGACAAACACAAGGGCTGTGGTATGCTCTCGGAGTCTTCTGTGTCTTTAGAGAAATGGAAAGGCATCAGAAGTTTCTGTGTACTCCAGGTGTTGAATGGGGAGCTTGTCAGATGAGGAGACCAGGGCAGCGAGACATGGCTGAGGCTCCCAGTGCAGGGCACCTGGTCCAGGGATCGAGTTGGTCTAAGAGTCCCTCCCACCTTGGGGGCCATGGAATCAGTTGGAACAGAGTGGAATCCAGTCATGGAGGTCAGGATGCTCCTCAGAGTCCTGTATTAGAGGAATAGTCCAGACCCTAAGTCCTTCAGCCGTCTTCCCTCCTCAGTCCCTAATCCGTGAGTGATATATGGCCCCCTTCCCTAGATCCTTGAGAGGAGCTGGGAGAGTGAAGAGAGACTATTTGATAAATGGAACATCTGCCTAGTGCCTAAACAAAGAATTTCAGTTGTTGACCTGCATTCTGTTTAGAACGTTCTTCCCAACTTCTCGGCAGGCATGCGGATGCAAAAGATTCGAGCACCTACAGGGAAATGAAGACTCTGGGTTTTCCTTGCACCTCTGAGATGGAGTGTGAGTATGTTTGCAACCCTGCCTCACTCTCCAAGAACAACCTTGCTACTCCCTGTGAAGGTCAGTAAGGAAAGAATTAGTACAATGGCTACATTGGGAATGCGGATTATCTGAGATTTTCACCTACTCCGAGTAGGCCACCTTGTCCTAGCAGGAAATGCTTCTGGTTTCCAATGGCGTGCCGGAGAATCTGGCCAGGGCTGCACACATTAGTCCTGAAATGCATCGTTTGCTCCAGAGAAGGGTGATGTGATTTGCCTCGCAGAGGATCTCAGCAGTAGTTGGCTAGCTCAGAGGCAAATCGGGGTTAAGTTACTTAGGAACCCTGGTAAATCAGTGGGGTCTGGGCACCTGATGGAGCCTCTCAGCAGGTTCTCATCCAGATATGGCTTCCCCCGTCAGAGGAGCTGGCCTTTCATTCATTCTCTTTCTTAGATGATTTTCCCTGGTGTCACAGGTGCCAATGAAAATATGCATAATGAAGGTCTCTCTTGGCTTCCAGTTTGGACCTAGCATTTGGCTTCCTACCCGCCTGACCCCCCACCCCCACCCGCCACGGCCCTGCAGCCCATACACTCGAAAGCCAGAGACTTCACGAAGTTTGCCTGAAACAGATATTAAGTCACAACTAAGTTGCATAAACGAAATGCTCTGGGATGCAGGAGATACTGCCAACCAGCCAAGTGTTAATATCAGAGAGATTATGAGAAATTCCTTTTTGATTTAAGCAAGCTCTTTTTTTTATGGAAGCCAATGTGTTTCAATTAAATGTGCAAAACTGCCAAAGCCTGTAGGACATATAAAATAAGGTAGGCTAATAAAGTCTTAAGGTGTGTTAGCAAAATCCAACATGTTTGTGTTAACGAATTCAATGATTCAAGGAACTCACACTTCTGTCGTCTCGGAAGAGAGAAATGGTTCACTAGGTGTGAGTGAGTCACTTCTAGTGCAAGTCCAGACGTTCCAAAATTTTATGTGCATAAGTGCCCTGTTACTGGAGGAGCTTGCACAAAGTGGGAGAATAATTATGAGGCCCATCTACTTTCTCAGAAGAAGATTTATGAAGCAATTAATCAATTCAGACCAAGGTATTTAATTTACCAAGGGTGGTATCTAAACAACATTAATGACCATGGCAGAGGGATTCCTGGCCAGTCACACTCAGCTTACTTAAAGAGATTCAATGCCATCTCGTCTCAAATCAACAACGGGGTCCTTCTAGAAGAAACAGCTCTATTTTACACAGGAAGCCCATGCTACAGCATTTAGCTTCAACCTTTGTGAGATAAACTTTTAAAACTGTTTGGCTTCCAAGTTAACCTTAGGGTGACTCTCCTTTACAAATAAAAATCTTTGCCGGCTATTCTGTGTTCCCTCCTCACCTTCCTCCAGCCCCAGGGCAAACAGTTTCCCGTTAAAAAAAAAAAAAAAAAAAAAAAGAGAAAAATAAAGAAATCCCTAAGACAGCTTATGGAAGTTTTACGTTTAATGTAAATAAAGGACAAAATACAAACAGAAAAATAAAGGGAGGTGAAGGAGGGCGGTTCCGATGCTTAAAAAAAAAAAAACAAAAAACAACAAAACAGAAAGAAAAGAAAAACCCTCAGCAGTCTGAAATCAAAGAAAGAAAGATCTTTCGTTAGAGGTCCACGGAAGCCAGTTTTTGTGCAATTTTTTTTTTGCTCTTACACCTAAAACTCATAACGATCTATATCTTAAGATGGCGTATCTATGTATGATGGTCCTGGAGTGTCTGTCTGTCTTTATGTGGGGGAATCTTGAGAAAGGTAAGAAATCCGGTTCGTGGAAAAAATGCGGGTCGGCAGGTTGCACTTGGCAGGCAGCAGCCCAATGGGAAGGCAGCAGCCAAAAGGTGGAGAGCTTGTCGACTTTGCTCACACACAGCTCAAAGCTTCATACCTGCTTCCTCCTCCGTCCTTGAAAGGAAATACCCTCAAGATAAATGTAAGAACTGTCAGAATTGACACCTCGTGTAGCCATCACGGTGGAGGAAGCCCTGAAATGCCAAATCCAGAAGAAATTCCTCCAGTGTTTGTTTGCTTCCGTGATGTCCCGGGGTGGGGGGCGGGGGTCGTCTTCTCATGCAGCTAACTAAAGGCTTACTTGTGGTACCTGTTTGAGTAGGTAGGGGCACCACACCCTCCAGGAAGGGGAGAAGGGTATGTTATATTTTAAAGCGAACAGAGACAATTTCAAGTTTTGAATGGTGCTTAATGGTGAGAATCTGGCTCAGGCCAAAGGCTGCTCACAAAAAAAAAAAAAAAAAAAAAAAAAAAAAAAAAAAAAAAAAAAAAGCTGGCTTTTCTAAGCCTATTCTTTGGGGCTTATTACTGTGTGACCTTTTTTTTTTTTTTTTTTTTTTTTTCTTTTGAATAATCTCTTCAACAAAATGGGGATCAGAAAAGGAAAAGGAAACCTCCACAATACAAACTGGCCCCTGGGAGCCAGGACTGATTAATGGAGAATTTTATGGCTCATTTGTAGAAAAGGAAATTCTAACAGAGCCCTCTGTTTATTTTACTCCTACAATTCATATCAAAAAGACAGAAAGCAGAGATTTGAGAGGGTGGGGACATTTTTAGATCTTCGAACACTCAATAGCTCAGCTGAATAGAGCAAATAGATTATAGGCATCTGAGCATTAATGAGTCAAATTACCTGGGGATTTGTTACAAATAATAATTGTCAGGAAATGACAAAATGCTAGCACATTTTTCATGTTCCTTCTTTGATAGTGTAAGCTCAAGTTCAAATGAAACATTGGAAGCTTAAGGGCAGGTTCCAGTCCTTTCTTCCTCTCCCACAGTGAGCACTGTTATTCACAATAGTGGTCTACAGACTCACCAAGGCTGGTGTGTATTTAAATGCGAGCGTGTGAGCATTTAGGTGTATTCAGGTGTGAGTATATGTGTGCATGGGGGTATGTACATGAGCGTGTGTGCACACTTGTGCATGCAGCTGTGTTAAATCTTTCAGAAACCAAGTTGATTATCCTTTGTTCAACCCATCATAGCCCAGTCCAAGGACAAGCCTGGCTACCTTACCCAGAGATGAATGCACATTACTTGGTTTCTGAACCTTCTAAGCACAAATTTCAGAGAGGACCATGGGTCACCTCGTTCGCTCAGTTGGTTAAGTGTCTGCCTTCAGCTCAGGTCATAATCCCAGAATCCTGGGGTGGAGCCATGCCTCCTCTAGCTCTCTGCTCATCAGGGAGCCTGTTTCTCCCTCTGCCTGCCATTCTCCCTGTTTGTGCTCCCTCTAGCTGTATCTCTCTCTCTCTCTTTCAAATAAACAAATAAAATCCAAAAAAATTTCAGAGAGGACCAGCTTTCACGATACTGATTACACATAGTAATGCAGAGATAGATGGATTCTCCTTACCTAGTAATGCAGGCTTTGTTTGAATTATATTACAATCTGTGTTTCTGGTGTTCAGCCTTACTAAATAGTTACTCTATATTTCCTAATTAAGGGGAATTCAAATGAAAAGGAAAAAAAATCCTATGAAAATAACAAGCCCTGTTGAGGTACCTTGAATGGACAGAGGCTGGATAGTCGGGACTCTGGAGGTTGCAGCACGTGGGATGTTTGCTAGAACTTGCCCGTCTTCCCATGTGCACAAGCACCTGTACGGTGCATAGAGATGGACATAGTTTGTGGCATGTTTTGCCTCAACTTCCCAAGGCACGTTGAGCATCTCTGTAATGTTTTACAGAGGTAATCCTCCTGGGAGCTTTCCTCTAGCTGTATTTGTCCCTGGCCTCCTGGTAATGTCTGGATCCTCCCTTTTGCTGTCTGCAATTTACCCATGAAAAGGTCTCTCTTATTGTATAAGTCAAGTTTCTTTCAGCTATGGGTGATAAAACCATACATCCTACTACTTTTAAAAAGGTAAAATGAGGGGTGCCTGGCTGCCACAGTCTGAAGAACATGCCACTCTTTTCTCTTTTTTTTAATCTATTTTTTAAAGGTTTTATTTATTTATTTGAGAGAGGAAGAGTGAGAGGGAGAAGAAAACTCCCTGCTGAGAAGAGAGCTGGATGTGGGCCCTAATTCCAGGACATCGAGATCATGACCTGAGCTGAAGGCAGCCACTAAACCAACTGTGCCACTCAGGTGCCCCAAGCATGCAACTCTTGATCTCAGGGTTTTGAGTTCGAGCCCCACTTGGGTAGAGAGATTACTTAAAAGTAAAATCTTAAAAAAAAGAGTGAAGTGTATTTACTGTCTTTAGTGACTTGACTTTAGTGACTGTGAATGTTCAAATGATGCCACTGGGTGCTGTCTTCTACTTCTTAGTTCTGTTCCTTGGGAGTTGGCTTCATTCTCTCTGCAAGGTCCCCCAGGAAGGCAGCCCCGCAGTAAGCACTGCCAGCAGGTAGCCGGACTCATTTTCCCTGGCATGATGTAAATGTTGGGAAGGTCCTGCATCGTGCGCTTGGGTCACGTGCCCATCCTTAAACCAGTATCGGTGTTGGGGGGGGGTGCATTTTATGGTTGGCCTAGCTCTGATCTTCGGCCCTTCATTGTCTCCTCTAACAAGAAGAAGGATAAAGCAAGAGTGCAAGCTATAAAGAGAAACAGTAGCTACTGCCATCCATTGCTATTAAATTCTGCACCCATCAGAAGCTCGTTCGTGGTGCTATGGGTGGCAAGAAATGCGCTGGGAAAAAATTGGTAAAAATGTGCCCAAACCTTTTAAAATAAAGTTTCATGCCACAGTCTCTCCGAAGTCACACATAAAAAACTGGTAATGGAGTTGTCTCTGGGGAAGGCAACAGGGGGCCAGAAGTGAGCAAGGGGACTGATATGCTGCCGTGTCTCTGTTTTCAGAGTACTTCCCTGTGCCCTTGCATTACTTTTGCAAAACAGTTAAAAAAAAACCAAAAAACAAAACCAAAAACAAATACAAAGGAAAACCTACAGAAATGGCTGTCAAGAATATCACTTACAGAGAAATACTCAGATACTTCCCATACATGGTATTAAATATAAGACTGTAGATCTCATTCAATTGTTAATTTTTTTTAAAGATTTTGTTTATCTCAGAGAGAGAGAGGAGAGAGCACATAAGCTTGAGAAGGGGGAGGAGGCGTCAGAGGGAGAAGCAGGCTCTCCACCAAATAGAGAAGCAATGCAGGACTTTATCCCAGGACGCTGAGATCATGATCTGAGCCAAAGGCAGATGCTTAACTGACTGAGCCACCCAACCATCCTTCAATCAATTGTCTATTAATAGCACAGAAGGAGAGGGGAATTAAAACCACACTTCCAATAATCAAATTGACTAAAATAATGTCTTCACAGATCATGTAGTAAAACAAAATTTAAACAATGCCTAATAAATGTCAAAATGTTCCACACAGAACTGTAGAGATTCTGAATCATAATTTTGCAAAAATAAAAGTATATCAGTGAAAAAGTAGTCAGAAATGGAAAATATTATCGTTGATAACATATGGGTGGTGGAGTTGAAGAAGGGGTTTTATTTTTTTCTTGTATTTTCTAATTTCCCTCCAATGAATAGGAATCTATAAGCAGAAAATAATTAAGTTAACAGATGCTTAAGTATAGTGAGTAGCAATTCAAGCTTCTAGTTTTAAAAGTGTAGAATGGTTCTCTTCCTCTACATTGTTAATGCCCTCCAACTTCCTGTCATAAGTAATACCATATAGTGGCTTGACCTCGTACACTTTGCTGTATGTTGTGTCATTCCTTCATTTATTAAGAAATATTTGATTTAACGTGTGTGAAAAGTAAAGGTCAATTAAAGATTTGGTAAAATCCTGCTTCTACGCAGCTTCCTACTCGGCCTCCAACTCCAAGGAGTTATAACTTCTCCCTAACCCGAATAATTATGAAAGGGTTTCCCCCTCCTCACTTAAAGTAATTAAAAAACTAATCGCTTCTAAGAAAATACTAAAATATTCAATACACACTGGGGTCTTTTCCCGGGAAGGCTTCACAGTGAATAGTTGTATTGAGTCTTTGCTACTTAACAAACTTGAACTTCAATATTGTAGTATGATTATGGGGCAACATGGACTTATAAGAGAATTTCATTACTTTTGCAGTCACAGTCAGGGAGCCTAATCTCCCCTCTACACTTGAATGTGACTCAGATTAATTTTGGTGGGAGTTGGGCATATGTATCTAGGGGAGAGTAAACCCCTAAGTGTATAATTAGTAATTACACAGTTGTTTCTAGGTCCTGACTTGTAGAGATCAATTTTGTTTTCTCCAGTTAAACACAATGACTACATTGCAAAAACAAACAAACAAACAAACAAACAAAACAAAAAACATCTTTCTAGAGCCAACCAATTGACCTGATTGCTTTCTCGTATAGTTTGGAGGTAATGTGAGGTTTTTCGACACATTTTTCTCCCCTCTGGCAATAAGTTTAGATATTTACAGAGTGGGACAGAATTTTTCTGTATGGCACATTTGGCATAAGGCAATGCCCTACTTTGTACCCCCCCCAAAGCTATTTATTGCTATCTGGGCATATTATGAAAGTGATTTGAAGGGCCCTTTTAGGGTCACTCTACATTTTGCTCATCCTTCATGTCCTTTAAGACAGGACTCTCTTCCCACCAGTGTCTTATCAGGTTTTGTAATGAGAGACACCATAGATCTGGCCATTAGGAAATTTATATACACAGAAGACTCCTTAGATGGCTAGGGCAAATCATATTCCACCCAGATCGCCCATGGAGGCACATAGAACCAAGTGGCTGTTGGCTCCAGCTCCCCTCAACTTCCTTATCCTGTCAGGAAGCCAGAATTGGAAGGGAACCAGCTTTCCCCAAGGGGCTTAGCATTCCTGATTTTAAGTTTCCATCCTCGATACTAATCCCCTACGAAGAGTATAGGAAAGTGCCAATGAACTTGAGCTTGTTGGTTTCATTCCAGTATGGACCAATTCACTCCCTCTTGTCTCGTGATGGGCAGCCAAGGCAAAGCTGTCTGCACTGACTTTACTCTGCTCAACTAAGCTCCTAGATGCTTCACTTGATTTAGAGACTAGCTTTTTGGGCGCTCCACTCGCCTCTTTTAGGATGGAGTAGATGTGATGCAGAGTAAATTGTGCAATGATAAGTTCAGGTGTCCAAAATGGAATTTACATTATTTCTAAGTGAATGAACTCAATTCCGCTCATGAGATCCCATTTCTGCTGTGTCGGATAACATGGGTTTGCCAAATTGAGGTAATTCAATCACTTGCGGTTTAAGAGTGACTCACTTTTGGATAGCTATTCAGTCAGTTCAGTATCCCTGTCCCCAGGCCTTCTGCTTCTGGGATCAAGGCAGGCGTGTACTGGTTCATGCACATCTTCCGAATTGCCATCTTTCTGAGGCTGACAAGTCCTGTGAGTCCCGTCTCAACATCTATACTTGTGTTGCTCCAGCTGTCACTCTTTCCTGCTGAAGCCACGCATGTTGGGTTCAAGCACTGTCTTCTTGCCCCATCACCAGCCTCCACTAGTCTCTGGTTTCTTAGATTCCTCTGGATCCCTTTGGATCACATGGAAAACTTTTGCCTACTTTACCCTGCTGCTCAGAGGCCATGGAGAAATGGGAAGCTCCCTCAGGCCCTCCTTTAGTTAATTGAACCCTGTCACCTTTTCTCTCTCTCTGCAGAAGAGCTTGATTTTTCTGAGAATGGCATGACTTTTCCCAGAATGATTCTTTTTTTCCTGGCTAAATTCTATTCTGCAATCCCCCCAAATCTGCTGGGGCTTTGATTCCACATCTTTGGACCTAGCCTTAGGAGCGGGAATCCCACACTAGGCTCCTTTCTCTGTGTCCTGTCTCCTTCCTTTTCTTCTCAGAGAAGATTCAAGTAAAGAAAACAACTCTTGCGTCATTCTGAATTCTTTCCCACTTTTAGATTTAAAATCTCTGGGCTCTGAATCACCCAGTGTCTGCTTTTGATACTCAAGTCAAGTTTTTGAAACTGATCGTCCTTGCATATTCATGTTGAATGCCTTACACCTTGGCCATACATCTCAAAAACTCTACTTCTGCCTAAATGGATGGGAGCAAAAGAAAGTAAACACACACACGTGCCATGTGCATGCACACTTACACATTTGGATAGATTTCTCTACCTCATTTCCTACTACTTCAAATTATGTTTGTTCATTTTCTGGTGATTAAATTGACTGGTATTTAATTTCACTAGTTTTTCTCTTACCTGAGTATACATGTAGATAACTACAAAAACAATTCAAGTAGACGTGCTGACCACAATTTTATTAGAGTGGAAATTGTGTAAAATCTTCACTTCTGGGGATCCCGGAATCTATCACTTCCCCGTCATTTAATCAGGATGTCAACACCTTCTGGGAATGGGTCAGGAGTAAACAGCATTCCGTGTCTGCAGAAGCTGGTGGTCAGCATGGAATCTGTGCTCAGATGTTGAACAGCTGCCTACAGGACACTTAGCATGGGATGAGAATGCCTTCCCTACCATTATTTCTTCTTTGTTTTTTCTACAAAGAACATTTCTGTCGAGTCCCTACTAATCACACTTTGTTCAACACACTCAGTTTTTTTTTTTCCTATCATCATTTTCTGAAATGACTTTCATCTGTTAGTTTTTCATTAGGCTGCTCAAAATCACCTTTTCTGGGAAACCTTCCCTAACTTACCCTCTGGACAGTTGGGTTCTTACTCCTCTGTATTCCCATAACCCCTGGAGTAAACTTCCATAATGGGATTTATTGCATCATTTAATAAGGGTTTGTTTATATCCTCATACCCCTCACCAGATGGTGATCTCTTTGAAGGCAGGAGCTGAGTCCTCGTCATCCGGGACCTTGCAATGAATAGCACAGTGTCTGGCACATAGCTCTCCCCAGTATTGGAGAAATGAATGACTTACCATCAGTGGAAGCAATCCAATGAAAATAAACAAAATAAAACAAAAAAGGCAAATCTAAAAGGCGACTTTGTTCATATAATGTTTTTCCTACAAATAACTGAGAATTTAATAATCACTGAACCAGAATCTACTGGTGTGAAGGGAATAAATTGTTCACATTGTAGCGGACATATTAATTCTTTGGGGCTATTAAGATCCATTTAGATCTTGATTACACAATTCCAAAATTGCTTGCTAATGTCGAGAGTAAATCAGTTAAAGCTGGTAGAGTAAATACTCACATTGGAAAGAGGCCAGTTTAAATGACTGAAATGTTAGTTTTTTTGCAAAAAAAAAAAAAATGTTCTACAATTTTAAGATCACTGAACTGTCAGGTCTGCTTTAATGAATAAATAATATTCATTTGTAATTATCCAAGGACTTTTTTTATATGTAAATGGATACTCTACTAGTTCAACAAAATTAGGAAAAGAGTTTGGTCTTTAAAAACAATTTCATCACTATTTCATTCACACAATATTATCTTGCTTGAATTACTTTTTTATTTTTTCAACAATGCAAAGTAAATTTTGGTTCAATATAGGTTAAACCAGACTAATTTTCTTGGTAGCAGGTTATAAATGAATGAGGTCTTATTCTACCTGATGAAAGGCAGTGTCTTTTCCTCTTACATGTTCTCCCCCCCCCCAAAAAAAAAATTTGTTGTGAATTTTGCCCTGTTATAATCAGGTGTGTCATTCTTTGTTATCCTCTCTGATCCTGCAATGTAATCTGTCTCAAGTGAAATTTGATATGCCGCAGGTCTGCTTTGAACTTTTCAGGGGCTCCCCATGGCCCTCAAGAATACGTTCAAAATTTGCAGCTTATTTTTAATTATTTCAGTTTCCCCTTCCTGCCTCACCTCTCCTCACACTTCCCCATAATCCCTTGCAGCTCCTCAGAAGTCCTCCTGCCTCTGCCTCTCCTGCTGCTGCTCCCTGTGGGCCAGAAACCTCCTGGCTATCTCTGTACCTGGCTACATACTGCACCTGTGTCAGTCCCAGCATTGACTCACCTTGTTGCCTGGGTAGCCCGCTTTACTCCATGACCCCGGGTCTGGATTGGATGACTCGCCATGTTCCCTATAGAACTGAACCATACTAAATTTGAGGTTCTCTTCCCCCTGGCTCTTTCACCAGGATTTGAGGTATTTGAAAGCAAGATCTTTATGGCATTCGTCTTTGTATCTCAGATGGCGTGTGACTATGCCTCATCATTGTCGGTATCAAGCATTTGTTGAGTGAATAAATAAATGGATGCTTGCAGGTTTTAAAGAATGAAGGTATATTCAGGATCTAGCTCTACAGACTTTGGTGAACTCAGACTCCCCTTCACCTAACTTTTTGAGAATGATTTATTTTAAAATAACGAAAATAACTTAAAAAGTGTTACTTTTATTTTTATTATTTTTTAAAAGATTTACTTATTTTAGAGAGAAAGGGAGCACACGAGCAGGGGGCCGATCAGAGGGAGCAGAATCTCCAGCTTGGAGCCTGATGCCAAGCTTGATCTCATGACCCTGACATCATGACTTGAGCTGGAATCAAGAATCAGATGCTTAACTGATTGAGCCACTCAGGTGCTCCTTATTTATGATTTTTAAGCATCACTTATATGTCACTGATTTTCCAAGGCATCTGTGGTTGGTCTTCTCTTGAATAAGGGCCAGGCAGGGGAATTAAACTCTCCAGTGTCCTTTCTGACTACCAGGCTAGTTGAAAGCAGGATCCATTCCTCATCTCACCTCCCATTTTCCTGGAGGGGAGGAAGGAGAAGGTTTAGAATGCATTTTGCATTGTGGTGATTCAGTTTAGACTTGTCCTGAACTTTTGAGTCACTTAAGTCAAGTTGATGGGTCTTTCTCCTAAGAAGACTGAATCCTATCATTAGCATATAAACACTTAGCTGAGTTTGAAAGGAGGTAGGCTGAGCACAAAATGGGTCCAGGAAATTGAGCTCAGACTTAGCAGATAGAAGTGTGGGGTTGTGTCAGGAGTGGTTCCACCACTACTGGCTGTTCTGCCCTGACCAGGTCAATGAACTTCTCTGTATCTCAGCATACTCATCTGTAAAATGGGCATAGCACCTACCTGGGTTCAAAGGAGACATGAAACTGCATAGTAAGTAACTGTGCTCTCTTATAACTCAAGTTAACTTATAACTTAAGTCTGAAACCCTGTGTAGACCTTGCTGAAGAGACCTTCCACGGTACCTTTATCACCAGATACAATGCTTTCCGACTAAAATGTAAGCTTTTTCCTCAGTTGAGAAAATAATCTGAAAATTCTCTGAGATTTGGAGCCCCCACACATACCTGGAAAAATGTTCATGGAATGAGTAAACACTAATATTAAATCTCAAACTTGGTGCTGATTATTCCATTCTTACAGCATCATTTCTGGGGAATATGAAAGTTTGTTTATTCTTAGATTCAAATGCCCTTGGGGAGAAGGAGAGCACATTTCATTGTCAGCTAATATTTACAGGGGATTTATATACTGTCAGCTGAGCTTTGTAAGAGGATAGGAACCTGGGATTTGTGGGATGAGTCTGGATGCCAGGAAAGACTTGGAATTTCTGGTGAGGAAGGAGGGCCCTCGAAGTTGGGAACATGGTCTGGGCTTAGGAATCCCATCCTTATCACTATGTTGGCTACTAAAACAGTTCAGCTACTCTGCTTCTGTCCCAGAATGATTTGATATCCCCATCTGATTTTGTATAGGTCTGCACTAGGGTGGGCTGTTCTTGGAAAATTTCCTAAAGACATATTCTTTTCAGGAGGTGGCTGTTATAAAGGACTAAAAGGGACCTCATCTTCTCATCTAGCAGACTAAATATTCCTTATACCTCCCTGGGGGCAGAATGGTTATACTATTTCTTGTGTAAGAAACATTATAAATTAATTTTACTCCTTTGTAGAGAGAAATGAAGAAAAGTCAAAGGTCTTGCAGTGTTTTTACACTTTTGCTCCTTAATTTTTTTTAATAGAGATTTTATTTATTTATTTGACAAAGAGAGCAGTGAAAGAGGGAATATAACCAGGAGAATGGGGAGAGGGAGAAGCAGGCTTCCCACTGAGAAGGGAGCCTGATGTGGGACTTGGTCCCAGGACCCTGGGATCATGACCTGACCCAAAGGCAGACACTTAAAAACTGAGCCACCCAGGCGTCCCCATTTTCTACCCCTTAAATTTGTATTGTTGCCAGATCTTTGAAACCTCACCTGGGCAACCTTTGCAAGAGGAGTAGGGAATCATGGTGGACTCAGATATGACACTCTGAAGAAAATAATTGTAGGTTATGAAAACTTGAAAGTCCAAAAGGAGATTTTCAGCAAGCCACTTCTCTATGCATGACAATGTAAGAAAGAATGAAAAAGAGAGAGAATACTTTGGTTGGTTTTGTGGCATTTCTTTATTTCCTGATCTTTAGTAAAGGCATAAGGACATTCTTCCTTTAGAGGTGAGTGAATGGTTTTGAATTTCAAGAAGGAATAGGGCTTGTTGACACTTTGAGATATTGATTTGATGGTATTCTCATTTTGCCTCTTTGGGGTTCCTTTTAATGACTGAAAAATAAGAGTCAAGAGACAAGATAGGTTTATAGGTCTTGGATCCTCGGTTTCTTCTTCATCTGTTAGAGGGAATTAGAAATCCATTCCCTATCATCCTCCCAGAATGGGGAAAAAAATCAAGTGATAATATCAATAAGGATTCTAATGTCTCTTGTTCTGGGGGTGTGCTAGACACCCTTCTCTACATGCGTTATTCCATGCAATCTTTACAGCTACTCTCTAAGGTTGTACTCACATTCCAATTTTATGGGTGAGGAAACTGAGGAAACTATGGCTCAGAGAGATTTAGAAATTTCCTCAAGGTCATATGGCTAGTTAGGAATCAAATTTCAAACTGAGGTTTTCCTGTCCTACAAGTCAGTGTTTTCTATTCTACACACCAAGGATTCAGAATGAAAACATCACCATTGTCAAGAAGCAGTTTACTCCATGTGATTTTGAGCTATTAGGAAACAGTAATGAGTGTGTACTTTCCCATACTGGACATCTATAATGTAAATAGAGGGCATGGTGTAGATAAGCATCTGAAAAGCAGACAGACACCATTGAGACATAGCATTTTATTACATCATTGAACTCTGCTCTTGCTATTCTAGTGAAGGGTTTGTGGAACAAGGTGATTGATTTCTTCTTTCTTAGCAAATAATTAATGAAAAGAAATGAAGACTAGAAATTGAAATTTTCTGCTTCTTAAAATAAAATTACTACATACTTATCATTTTAAATATATGGAAATAAGGAACAGTATAACAACAACAAAAAAATATCACCAGTAATTCCACCAACAATCAATAATTTGTATTGGTTTTACGTAGCTAATATGTTGTACTTGTAATTTTTATTCAGATCTTTTTATGTTGCTATGTACTATAAGCATTCTTACATTCTTCTTAACAATTTTTATAAACAATATTAATGTCTTTATTTTCCAATATGTGACTGTATCATAGTTTAATTAGCCATTCTCCTATTTTTAACATGCAGATTGTTTTCATTTTTTCTCACTTTTATAAATAACACAGTGAATAGGATTTCTGTTATTTTAATTTTGATATTATTTCATCTTTACAGAAAAAGTTGCAAGAGTATTACAAAGAGCTCCCATTTGCTCTTCTCCAGTTTTTATCAATTCTTCTCTTTCTCTCTCTGTCACTCTCTCTCTCTCACACACACACACACACAGACACACACACACTTTTTTCTGAATTATTTTAGAGTAAACTATCCTATATCCTTTGAACACCTCAGTGTATAGTTCTTAAAAACAAGAACTTTCTCTTGCATAACCACACAAAAAAATTCAAAATTTGAAAAGTCAATATTGATGTATGCAACACAAATATATAATCCACAGTCCATTTTCAAATTCTTTTTTTAGTCAAAGATCTATTCAGCATGGCAAAGAAAATTTTTATATGTGACATTTTATTTGAATTTGTAATGGTCTCTAGCTTACATTCCTAAAATGAGGATATAAGGTTATTAGACAGGCATTTTTATGGCTGTTAATATAAGGTGCTGAAGGCGGTGGTTATCTGACCAAAAATCTAAGGAAATTCTCATGAGACAGTGTAAACATTAACTATGATCATTAAAAAAAGCAAAATTGACTAAAAAATAAATCTTCACTATTCTCTTACTTTCTTTTAACTTCTTTGATTGCTGATGATTAGGAATATTTTTCTTTGTGTTTATTAGTCTACTTAGTTTCTCCTTGTATTAAATATTTCTTGTCTCACCTGTTTTTCTAATTATAAATTTAAGAATTTTCATATTTATTTTATGTGCTCTTTATATATTAAAGTTATTATCTATTAACATATTTGATAGAAAATAATTCTGTTAAGTAGTTTGCCTTTGGGGAATTTCCTTTTTAAAATGCCCGTAGCTTAAGTAATGAATCATTGAACACTGCATCAAGGATCAATTATGTACTATACAGTGGCTGACTGAACATGATGGAAAAGAAATGAAATAAAATAAAATAAAATAAAATAAAATAAGATCCCCATAGCATGACTACAGGGACTTTTAACAGCTTTAGGGAGGAATATTTCTTAGACACAAAGAAGAAACAAGGAAAAGAAAATAGATTTAGAAGAAAAGAGTCTAGAAATGAAAAAGTTTCTTAGTCTCAGTTGGAGATAATCAGGGTCTAGTCTAATTCAAAACTGTGATTACTTGAACCAAAAAAAAAGCACTACAGGAAGAAATCACGATGTTGGACCCAAGAGGCCTTGGAATATGGTACCCATGGAACCAATGGCAACTCTGCTGTCTATTATGGACCTGACCTTCCTTAACTGCAGAGTGGAATCGCAGTGCCTATCAAACAAGGTTGATGTCCTTACAGTATCAAGTGATAGAATAATTCTGATGTGTATTACTGCTTATGCTAGTGATAGGAAAAATCTTCTGGGCTATGTTTAATTGTCATGCAGATACAGCTCAGAGGAAAGTCTTATGGGCAGACAAGAATATATGTGGAGAATGTATCGAGGCTGTCTTGAATCTATATGTGTGAGTATTATGATATAACATCACCATGAAGTGTTGTAAGCAGAGACATGGAGAACACTGAGCAGAGAAAACCATTCAGAGCCAGTAGGATTTTAGGGGACAACTTAAAGGGGGTTTTGAAAGAGTGGCTAAAGTTAAGTTAGGTAAAACCAGGCAAACAAACACACACCTTGAAAATCATTGATTGATTCTTTATGTATCATCTAACAAATATGATGTTTTTTGTACTTCAGGCTTTGCCTTGGTGTTGTAAATGCAGCAAGGAATAAGATAAATATGATTCTTTGTTCTCATGGGCTTACAGTCTAACTGGGAAAATAAGAAATATTCCATTATGCATGTCATCATGTAATGACTTGCACTAGAGCTAGGAAGGAAAACACTGGGTTCAGTGAGAGTTTATGAGAGGGGACCACTTCTAATCTGGGATGTGGGGGAAGCTGGAAGAAAATGTAGCATCCAAGATGCTTCCACACAGAAGAAATAGGAAATGCTTTGTAAGTATGTCATACAAAGGGTTAAAAAATAAATCTAAAATTTGAAAGTATGTGAAATACAATCATTCATTCACTGAATAAACTTATCAACTATCTATTATGTGCCAGTTCTGAGAACACAAAAGACATGTCTCCTAATTCAAATTGCTTCCAGAGAACAAAGACCCCACTCGCGGCTGCACAAGGCATTCGTTTCTTTTGGTGGCAAGGAGAGAGGACTTCTGTCTAGTCCACACATGGTATCAGGGGAAAATATAGGGAAACTCATGCCAGGAGTAGATAAACCAGCAGGCAGTGAAAACACAAGGGAACAGCAGAATATTCCTAAAAGGGAGGGTGTATTTGGGCTTGGAAAAAGTATGATCAGCACCAACAAAGCCATATGGAAAATGGTGCTCAGAATCTGGGCAGAATCCTCAGTTCCAACTGTGTCCAATCTGTGGCCCATATACAAACCTGTCATAAACCCAGTCCCACCTATGACTTGATCCAAATTGCAAGATTTTATTTCTTCTCTCTCAAAGCCATGGGGCAAGTCAAGGAAAGTAAAAATGGAAGTATGACCTTCGACGTTGACATTGACACCGCCCCTCCTGGCTATCTGAGCAGCTCCCAGAGGTGGGAGCCAGGCTGGAGAGTTTCCAGGAGTCAGCTCTGCCCCTGAGGAGATCCACTGAGCATGCTGAAAGGTGCATCAAGAACATGGAGGTTAGGAGAAGAAGAAAGGTGGGGTTTGCAGGAGATGCAGATGTCTTGAGTTTTAGAACCAGAGGCCAAGGAGCCGAAGAGGAAATGGTTAAAGAACAGCTCATTTTAAATATAAATAAAATAATGTAGACTCTAAGTATTTTATGAGCAAAAAATGCAGTTCAGAAAAGCAGATTTGGTGCTGCACTAAATGTTTTAATTTTTTTTTATATGCTCCACATTAGAGCTTGCATTTTCTCATACCTCCAAGGCATAGTCTTTTATGGCTTTGGAGATAAAAGATTTACATTTAAATCATGCTTTTCCCATGCCATGTTGTAACAATAGCATTTTAAGTTCTACTGTTCACCCAAAGGTCAGAATGTCTATATATATATAGGCAAAAAAATATATATATGTATATATATTTTAAGTCTACATATGCTATCACCTTAGCCAAGTGAGTAAATCTTTTTAGCTTTGAATATCTCAATATTATTTATAGCTTATGTAAAATGAAAGCCAAGTGCCAAGAGTTTCCCATCAACGGAGACAAGAAAGTCACCCTGGGCTTGTTGTGAAAAGCAGACATTGCATAGATCCAGGAGACCATGCCTCCAACAGTATATGTTTTCTGTTAAAGTCTCACTCTTTTTTTTTTTTTTTTTGAGCCATATGGGCCACCAGGTGACTGTGTCTGTGTTCTTGGCTATAGGCTTTCTTGAAAGGTATAAGGTTGACAACCAGATGCCATGACCCTTTTGGCTCTCACTATTGCTTTGAAATTGACTAGCTGTATAGTCCCTAATTTTTCCTTTACTCTCTTTTCCTGCCATAAACAAGACAGAAAAAGGAAGAAAAAAGAATCACTTTCTTACTGCATTGTACTTATAGTCAAAGATACCCTTACAAATATGTCAAGAGGATAGGTCTCATAGCAAGCATCCTTATGACAATTAAAAAGATAATCATATCCTAAGCATTATTTGGAAATGGGACCATGAACTGTCTTGTCATTATCATTAACTCACATCACAAAGCTCATATGCGTGGGTTAATGCACGGACTTTCATAATCATATGTCCTTGTATTTAGAAATGTGGAATGTAAATCACACAGGCAAACAAATGGACTTTTATATTTTATTCTGTAATTAAGTCTCAGTCTGTGGTTTCAAAATTGTGCTTATAAGATGAAGAAAGGTAGACAGCTTGCTTCTGTTTCTGAATCTGTGATAAAAATGTCTATTAGGTGCATGTATCCTTGATTTTTAACCACACACAAGCTTGATCTCTTCATCACCTGTAGGTGGAGAGTAGACCTAAGAAAGAGGATATGTTTTCAAAAGCCAAGAGAGAGTGAGGAAGCTAAATATTTACTGACTGACCTTTGCTTTCAGGAATGGTGTGATGAGGACTCACCATTTTAATTGGAATAGTAGTACTAAAGAAGCCCCAAAGCAAGTCATTTCAAACAGAAGGGCAAGAAAGGTGATTTTCAAGTTTTATTATTTGTGTTTTATTAGTCCTTGCGTTTATTATTTTTTATAAATAAGACTTGAGATTTTTTTAACATATGTGAGAAGCTTGCTGCTTCTCTTAATATGAATGTACAAAATTCCTCAAGTTCTAGAGTGTTCTAGGGGTAAAACTCAATGGCAAGTTAGATATAGTTCATTCCTTTGGTTTCAGTGAAATGTGGTTGTTGAGAAAGCCTATTACTATACAAAGTTGGAATTTGACCCATAATGGTACTCCAGCCTCTTTTTCTGCTCTAACATCTTCCAGCTAAATGTTTTTCTTAGAAAAAAAAAATTCTGCTAAGCTAGAAAAGGAAACTGCTTTGTCTACTTTGGACAATTGATGATATAGCACTTCATCTCAAAGGAATGTGGGGGGAACGTTTAAACTATAATATTTTATAGGCAGAGAGCTTCACAAGGACCCATAAGGTCAAGACTATATTGATAACCCAGTTTTTTGGTGTAATACTGTCTAGAAAAGACCAGTGAAAATATTCTTTAATAACTGGTTCTGGTCAGACTTACTTCATAGTGCTTCCTACCAAAATCATTATCCTTTCAGATTAGAGAAAAGTTTTATTTATTTGGAGTTGCAGACTGTTATCTGGGGACAGCTCTAGGCAAACCATGAAGTTAAAGAATTTTGCCTTCAGTACTGTCTGACCTTCTTCAGTCCCTTTTGCTCCTCTCTGTTATTCCCTGTGTTCTTACCTGCCCTCTACCCTTACCAAATATCTGTTCTTCTTGAGGACTCTCCTTCACTCTTTCCTGCTCCAAAGTCATTATCAAAAAGGCACTCAACATGTCATTTGTGTCTGAGTGTGAAATTAAATGAACTCTATTTTCTCCCCTTCACTTTTTTTTTAATGTTTCCCGATTTAACTCTTGACAGTGAGGCATGAGCCAGTGGTTAAAAGAAATATTTTAGCCATTCAAGACAGAAGATTTGATGGCACATGGAAATCATACTATCTATATGTGGCTTATTCCAGCCTAAATTACATCTTGTGGCATCACAAGAGCCTAAGAAATATCTGTGGTATTGATCTAGCTCCTAGATTGCTTAAGAGAGCTCACTTATTTACATATTAGTGACGGGCATTTTCCTGGTGACCAAGGACAGAGCGTCCAAATCCTCAGAGTGCACATAAATTGCATAATCCTTATCAGACCTATGAGAATCTCCAGGATGAAGCAGGAGACCAAGATATGGGATTTGTTGTTGTTGTTTGCCTAACATCTTATCGGTGTCCAGACCTCCTTTCACTTTCAATCCATGACTATATATATATATGTACGGGAGGGCACATGACTTGGGAACTTAGATTATTTTATCTCCCTGACACAAACATGAATGGTCATTTACCTAAATGAGAGTCATCCTCTAGGATTTGCTCATCTCTTCTTAAACGCACTATTTTTTGCTAGAATAGCTGTGAGGATGATGAAATCTTAGAGCCACCTACAGCCATTGCATGAGAAAGCTGAGCATGAACCAAACATAAAGCAAAGAAGAACTGAGAGGTTGGGAGACATCAGTATCCTGGTGATGTTCTTTCGGCCTTTGGATATAGCTAAGCTTGAAATCAGCCACAGCTCTAGGCTCCTCAATACATTCTAATATCAAATTCCTGTGAGTTGGGTTTTTATCATCTGTGACCAAAGAAGTATTGCTTAACTAGGGACGTCATCAGAAGACCCATCCATGAAGATGCCAAACAACTGACTGCAGCTGAGGACACAGAACAGATACAATTGCTGAAGCCAAACACAAGGTGACATTGATGCTACCTTTGGTGAATGTCTGCCGCATGACAGATGATTGCAATGTTACAGACACATGCCCCGTTCCACCCCATCTCCGGTTCTTCACTGATAGGTGATTCCTGATTGACAGTAGAAACACATTCCTAGAGTGGACAGCGAAGTGGAATTTGACACCAAGCTATTTTTTTCTCCTGGGTTGTTTAATAGCACCTTATTGAGCTGGTTCCTCTTTGTCAAGTGTCATTCAAAAATCACCCAATTGTTGGTCCACCCTTGCTTCGTTGTTGGTGAGAATGCCCTGTGGGCTGGAATCAAAGCCTTGCTGAAATTTGTCTATTTTACATCTGTTCCTAGCTGGGAGCTTAATGAGATGCATGGCATAATGAGATGTGTGTCTGTAATGTGTAATGAGATTCTTGATTCAAGTGTCTAATGAAGCCTATAGCCTAATGAAATGTATAGCATAATGAAATGAGTGGCTTCAATGTATAGTACATATTTGAAAGTCCTTTTAGAAAATATCATTAGGCATGCAAAATTTTCTCCCATCTGCATAAACCCCACCCACATTTCTTTGGAATTTTTTTTTTTAGGTTATAATTTCTCAATGCTGTGGTCACCATCACTTTTTTAAAAAAATGTGTTTATTTATTTTAGAGTGAGAGAGAGGGAGAGAGAGCACAGGCACATACACACATGTGTGCAGATGGAAGCTGGGGGAGGGATAGAGGGAAGGAATTTTCATCAGAATTCCTGCTGAGTGCAGAGCCCAATGCAAGGCTCAACATGGGGTTTGATCTCATGACTCATGAGATCATGACTTGAGCCAAAACTAAGAGTCTGTCTGATACTTAACTGACTGAACCATCCAGGTGTGCCACCATGAGTATTTATTATAACCAAAGCTAAGAAAACATCAACATTGGCCTTCACCAAATATGATGGGTAGTCTGAAAACACAACATAGACATTTTTACTTCTTTGGAGAGAAATCAACATCTTTGTTTCTTTCCCTTCACTTTTTTTTTTTTAAAAAAAAAGGTAACCAACTAATATCAATGAGCTATTTCTTAACTAAAACCCTGAAACTTTGTGACTTAAAACAGTAAGTTTTACCACTGCCCATACTCAATGAGTCAACGGGGTGCTGCTTCTGGATTCAACTAGACACACACCTATGTTTGCAATCTGCTAAAGGATAAGACAGAGCTTCTGTCTCTCTTGGCTGGGCTTTCCACATCTTTGGAGGTCAGCTGTGTACAGACTTGTCTACGAAGATGTTAGTTGAGGAGGTTGGGATCTCCTTGATTTGGTATCCCCTTGTCTAAACTGGCCATGACTTAATCTAAAAACTGAGGCAGGAGATCAAGAAGAAGAGGGAAAGCCTCATGATGCATGGGCTCCAAACTATCACACCACCCACTCAACCATGTGTATTTGAAACAAAGCAAGTGATAAGGCCAGCCCAGAATCAAGAAATAGGGAAAAAGATTCCACCTCTCAATAGGAGGAAGACCCAAGTCACATGGACACAAACAGCATGAGTACAGCGAAGAAAGAAGACTTTTTGCATTTGTTCCTCCTACAAACTATAAAGTAGGGAAAATATTTGCACACCCCCTTTGATCTTTCTACATTAACACATTTTTGAGGAGGGCATATTTATGGAAAATTGCTTTTCCTCTAAGTGTTAGAAGTTGTACAAAGGGTAGTGATACTGATTATGAATACCCTAAAAATCATTGAATGCATTACATTGAACCCCCATGACCAATGGGCTGATGATAGATACTTTCGGCAAACAAAATAGGTTAAGTACAATTTTCCAGAAACAAACAAAAATGCTAGTATAAATTACCCCTAATTTTCCTTCTAACATTTGGAAACTATCTCATAGTGGACAGGATTAGGAATCTATCTCATCTCTGAATTAAAAATCTAATGGATATTTTTCCTCTTGTTCACGGGTTTGCTTTAAGAGTATTAAAAATTGCATTCTGCCAAGAACTACTGGCGATTAACCCCAGGCATGAGGTGTATGTTACATGAACTGGCCCTAAAATTTATGAAGAACTGCACAGAGTTTTAGCAGTGTGTATCTCATTTGCAATAGCCTCCTGGATGAAACCCAGGACACTCTCTCATTTGAAAATTTATAGGGACTAGTCTATCCAGCAGTTTAACAGACAGTCTGAATTTTTTTTTAACATACCCTATCCAAGGTTTTATCTCCTTCCCATCTCCCAGATTGAATATCCATTATCTTTCAGGATGCCATTACCCTCAGATGCCTCAGATTTATTTGTCTAGCTATTTTATAGAATAAAGGCCTGATGGGGTCCTCTTCAAATACACATCCTAACCACATTTTAGAAACCAGCAGTTGGTCCCATCATTTCCTTAACTTAAGATTATGCTTTTCTATTGCATGGGGACCATAAATTTCACTCCCATGTGCATTTTACAATTATGAAAAGGAATGAATCAAACAAAATACTTGAAGATCAGAATTTTTTTCCCCAATTTACTTTCCAGCTGTGCTTTTCTATCTATGGGATAGTTTACTTAGGTCCATGCAGGTACACATCCTTGTGCATAGACTCAATAGAGGTTTGTAGATGCATTGATTAATTGATTCACTATTTCAACTCAAAATCTGGCATCAATCTGATTAACTTGATTAGCTCCTCTTAACCTTAGCTTTTCTAGCTGAGTATTTTTCTTTATATTTCTTTGTGTACCATGAAACATTTAGCATGATAGTTCATCTGATTAAGACTGACTAAGAATCTAGATCTCTCTCTGTTCTCTAAATGATATAAACCATTGTGGACTAGTGGTTCCTAATTAAACACTAGATGTGCCTTTACAAGAAAAATGACTGTACAAAATGACAGCAAGTATGGGTAGTTTTATTTTCCTAAAGGTCAGTTCAAGTCTAAAATATTATCCGAGACACATTGGGATTGGTGCTGCTTAAGTGAACTTAAGTGAACTTACAAGGATCCAATTCTATCAGATTACCACCCAATCTCTACTTCACTGTGTCCTGTGATGAGTCACAGGTCTAATAGTATATATCCCCCAAAGCTCTGTAATCTATTTCATTTCTTTGAGTAGCCAACCCACGTATTATTTATTCCTTGTGTAACTTTATAGTGATTTTCAGCACCGGCCTGTGGGCAGCTTCACAGATGCACACAGAAGTCAAGCAGCAGAACTGGCAAGAGCCTGGGCAGTATAAAGACAAATGGAGGAGGTGGTAAGCCATGGAAAGAACTGGAAACCACGAGTTCCAGGGAAGCTGGCTGACGTGAGTCATGAAAAAGGGAGAACAAATAGTAGATCTGAATTATTCAAAATGCAATCTTCAGATCACCTGCAGTAGTTACTCAGAAAGCCTGATAAAGATACAAATTCTTGGTTCCCATCAACATTATTTCATCAAAATCTCTAGGGAAGATCTTAAGAAATTTATATTTTATCAAAATCTCCAGCTATACATGTACATCTAAAATTTGAGAACCAGCGTACTAGATTTTGAACATTTCTAGTATATAATCTATGCATAATCATCCCTATATTCCTTGTTTCTGGCAACTCATAGATGGTTTTGAATAAATGAAGGAATGCTTGAACAAACTGTATTGATACCAACATCAGAACCCTACAATCTGTCAGCAATCCAGCTCCAGGTTATAAATTCAGGAATGCAAGGCAACAAATCAATGAGGGATGTCATCAACAAAAGGAAGTCTGATGCTGAGCCAAATGCTATTAAAGTCGATGGGTTTCCATGTTCTACCTGTTCCTTCCTACGTTCCACCTTCTTTAGAAACCAAAAGGTGTTCCATGGTCTGGCTTTATCTGTGGTCTGAGTGCATGGATGTTTCTGAGTCAACACAGATAAATCTTTCCAATTGCATTGTTCAAGTAAGATGAAAGACAAAGTAGGTATTGTCACTGACTAATACAGAAACATAATAAACATAGCCATCACTTTGAGGAGCTGAGGTTCAGAAAGGTTAAGGCTCTCGCCCCACTTTACACAGCTAGAAAGTAGAAGGGGCGGCACAAAAATTAGGTTTGTGTAGCTGGCCAGGAAACCATCTCTTTGATGCGTCACTTCCTTGCATTTTTAGACGGTGTTAAGGGATGGGCATCGGGTTTAGACAGATGCCCTCTTGACCCTCTTCTGTTCCACGAGGTTTAGCTTTTACACCCAAAGAGACCCACTGAGGCTCTTTCTTAAACAATGAACTGTCCCTCAAGACACAGATTATGCAAAAATAGTTGCACTAAGTGTCTATTTTAAAAGTGATTATTTTCTTTGAATATTTCTCCATCTCATTCATTTACAGTTCCTCCAATCCTGTCTTATCCCTGTTCTTAAGAACACTGTATTCTTGTTTTCAAAGAGCTACAAATGACTGACATGCTGAACCAGGGTATGTCACAGCTTAGCCTTCTCAGGCTTGAGCCCCCAACCTGGCTGCCACCCACAGCATCAGTGTGTCAGCAATCAAAGATCACAGATGGTTAGGATGGGAAAAAAATCTATAAAATCACCCACAACAGCTCTATCATTTCACATGAGGAAAAATGGAGCTCAGGGAGGTTAAAGTGTTCATCTAACAGTTCACTGTGCCTCACCGCTCTTTTATTATACTATGCTTTCCCACTAATCTGGTTATAGTATGAATGGATTTTTATTGTTAAAATGAGTAGCTGTTTGAAAAATCGTGTCTTGTTTTTAAGTGACCTTGACACATCCTTTAAAACTGTCGCAGAAACAGGGTAAAACCCGTACTCACTCCTCGAGATAGCTAAGTAAATCAGCTCACTGATAACATTTTGGGTATGATAATAAAATAATCAGGCTGAATACAATGTAACACATAGGTTGCTTTCATTTGGCATATGCTGTCATAAGTTGATCCACTTAAGAGAATAATGATAAAGGCAGTTTCTAAAGTCAAGCAAAGCCCGAATTGTGATTTGGGGTTAAACTGCCAGGTGACAGAGGGAAGCTGTTCGCTGTTGTTTAAAATAGAGGTTTACAGCAGGAGTTTACAATTTCTCAGAGAAGGTCTTATCAAAGTAAATGTCAGGGAATTTGTTGGCTCTGTCTCTTGCTTTTAGCAAACATGTGGATTACATTCCCCTCATCCATGGAAATACAAGATTGTATATTTTAATACGTCTGAAGCTTTACCACAGAGTCTATAAATATTATATAACGAATCTGAGCATTACTACTTTCTTGTGCATTCAGGATACATCTCTGTGATCACTATAATCAGCCTAATTGGGCAAGACTCCCTAAGTGAAGGCAATAACATTTGTTTACCTCATTGTAGGAATGTGCTCACAGCCTGGTACCACCACATTCAAATTAGTTTTTATCCAAAACAGAGAGAAATGCACACTTCAGTCAACACAGTCTGTTAATTTGAATGTGTTTAAATTAATTGTGCGCATGCCCGTAGGAAACTCGGAGAAGCTCTGTTCTTTGTCCTCTTGAGAGAGGACTCCGTGACATTTAGACCTTTTCCTTTTTCATATTTTGCAGGGTGTAGAGAAGAGGGGACCTTCCTCCATTCTCTGAGGTAGCTGGTCACAGAGCCAGGGTACCCCAGGAACGACATTCTTTTTTTTATATAATTTTTTAAATTTTTTATAAACATATAAAGTATTTTTATCCCCAGGGGTACATGTCTGTGAATCGCCAGGTTTACACACTTCACAGCACTAACCATAGCACATAACCTCCCCAATGTCCATTAACCCACCCCCCTTTCCTAACCCCCCTCTCCCCAGCAACCCTCAGTTTGTTTTGTGAGATTAAGAGTCACTTATGGTTTGTCTCCCTCCCAATCCCATCTTGTTTCTTTTCTTCTTTTCCTAACCCCTAACCCCCCATGTTGCATCCCCACTTCTTCATATCAGGGAGATCATATGATAGTTGTCTTTCACTGATTGGCTTATTTCACTAAGCATGATACCCTCTAGTTCCATCCACGTCATTGCAAATGGCAAGATTTCATTTCTTTTGATGGTTGCATAGTATTCCATTGTGTATATATACATCTTCTTTATCCATTCATCTGTTGATGGACATCTAGGTTCTTTCCATAGCTTGGCTATTGTAGACATTGCTGCTATAAACATTCGGGTGCATGTGCCCCTTCAGATCACTACGTTTGTATCTTTAGGGTAAATACCCAGTAGTACAATTGCTGGGTCATAGGGTAGTTCTATTTTCAACTTTTTGAGGAACCTCCACGCTGTTTTCCAGAGCGGTTGCACCAGCTTGCATTCCCACCAACAGTGTAGGAGGGTTCCCCTTTCTCCGCATCCTCGCCAGCATCTGTCATTTCCTGACTTGTTAATTTTAGCCATTCTGACTGGTGTGAGGTGATATCTCATTGT
>PISX010014540.1:0-52665 GCA_004024625.1 Mellivora capensis
ATGGGAGAAGATATTTGCAAACGACATATCAGATAAAGGGCTAGTGTCCAGAATCTATAAAGAACTTATCAAACTCAACACCCAAAGAACAAATAATCCAATCAAGAAATGGGCAGAGGACATGAACAGACATTTCTGCAAAGAAGACATCCAGATGGCCAACAGACACATGAAAAAGTGCTCCACATCACTCGGCATCTGGTCACTATATTTTTTTACAACAGTTTAAAAATTGCCATTATTATATAATAACATTTTTTAATTTAGCTATTGGAAAATATTACAACCTCATGATTTTCCCAATCCTTTCCACTAAAGTAAAAATCCTTTTTTTAAAAAAGATTTTATTTACTTATTTAGAGAAAGAGAGCATGCATGTGCTTGATCCTATGTGGGGGGGAAATCTGAGGGCCCCTGAGATTATGACCTGAGCCAAATCAAGAGTTGATGCTTAACAGACTGAGCAACCCAAGTGCCCCTCAAGTAAAAATTCTTAAAATGAAAAAAATTGTAGTAAAGTTTGCCATAAATGCAAATGTTCAAATATTAATGAAACAAACATTTGGCACAGATACTACTACAAAGAAAATTTAAGCACCAAACATAGTGTTTGACTAGGTGACCTTTAAATGAGTCCTGTGTTGTGGCCATTCAGCAGTTTTACCATAAAGCTCTTACCAATAAAATTGGAAAATTTCTGGTTGTCCTTCAAAGCCTTCATACAGTCTTTAACATTTACCATGTTGTCATCTGGAAGAAAGAGAGAGGTGATAAACAAGAATCCCTGGACAAGGTAATAGTAAAAAGCTAGTATAAAAATAAAAATCAGTATACAAGATACTTTGGACTCATTTTCACCTATTATGCTTTGCAATTAACCTTACAAGGTTGTAGATACATTAGTTCTGATTCTACCTGTAAGGGAACTAAAATACCAAGAAAGTTATAAGTCCAACAACTTCACTTGGAACAAAGTGGCAAAGCTAGGTTTTCTATTCAAAGAACTGGAATTTCCAAGCCCACTTCTCACAAATTTTTGATCTGCTGTTAAAAAGTATTCTCCTAACTGCAAAAGAGGAATGTGAAAGAAGAAAGGCTCCCTTTCAAGACCTTTACAATAATACAAGCAAATACCTATAGATATATCCTCAACAAAGGAACGCCATTTACCTAAACTAAGACCTTGCACACTTTCATTACAGGGTCTCCTATCAAAAACAAACAAACAAACAAAACCTGATAGTAATATTTAAATGCTTACCAGAAACAAAATCTGATTGAAGAATTTTCTCTACCTCCTCTTCAGGTGACTTAATCCCAATATTTCCTAGAAAGCTCTCCAAGTTCTTCCCAGGTATCATGTCACCTTCAAGCACATCAAGGGCTAAGACAATGTTCTGTAACTCTAGAAATAGAAAAAAGTTATTTGGTGAATGAACTAACCTCTGATTTAAAAAACAATGGTAGCTATCCCTAAAGACTTTTGTCAGTGGCAGTCTGAGATTTATTATCACATCCTGAATTGAAGAATAAGAAATCTCAGTGAAGAACCCAGGCCTCAGGGAATTCTAAGTCCATCAACACAATACACTTGGTCTGTCATGTTTCTTTGGTGCTAATATAAAATTGGCACAACCAAAATGATTCATATAGTTGAATATTTCACTGCAGTTACATGAAGTGGTTATTTTACCATGAAGCTCTAATGATAGCCAACAAAATTAACTCATTCTGAATGAAGTGAAATGAATTTCAGAATCATGAGAAATGCAAAATATGAAATACAAGTATCACAAGGACTCATTAGCTTTTTTTTTTCCCCTCCAATTCTATCACGATGCAGTTGTACCCTGGCTTCTGGAATTGTTTCATTTCCAACCCTTTCAAAGGAGGCAGTGTTAAGTCAGATAGACTTGCATTCATATCCTGACTCCAGGATCTGTCACCTGGAACTGTGTGACCTTGATCAAATTATTACTACTTAACCCCTCTATAAAACTCAGTAGTCTTATATCTAAAATGAGATAGTAATACTATCTACCTCACAAGGTTAATGTGGAGATTAAATATGATGATGTATGAAAAACACTTAAAACAATTCTAGATATATGGCAAGTACTTAATAAATGTCATGTTAATAAAATAACTACTACTACTACTACTATTAAAGCCATCAGGAACTAGCTATAAATAATAATCACAGCTCCTTACCACCTTTTAAGTTCAAAAGTCTTCACTTACCTTCCAAAGTCATCCAAACCAACAGCTATATTTAGTCTTCATCATTACCTAGAATTGACTGCCCCACCACTAAAATCTTAAAGTAAAAGATCAGACACCTCACCATAATCCTTTATAATTATGTGGTATGTTGAAGGAAAGCATAGAACTATATTCACAATATGCCCATTTTCAAGGTCCCTCCAAGTTCACCAACAAATAGTCCAGGCACAGTGAACTAGCCTTATCCATTATTAATGAAGTGAACATTCTGAAAGCCAAGTTCTCATGTGCCAGCCAGTCAACCTTGCAAGCAGGTTTTTCTAAAGAGGGCAACTTCAGGCCTGCTACGTTAACACTTGTCTTCTAGGGGGTGCTCCTAACTCTTCCTTGTAGTTATTGGCCTTACACTGCACTGGCTGACAGATTCCAGTGCCATTCCCCTAACGATTGTGACCATTTCCCAGATTCAGGTACTTAAACTGGTATCTGTTCTTCTTTTCCAATGGCTTAATTTAAAAAATTTTTCCTTCCTCCTCATTCACTGTCCTGAATACGAGTCTCCTTCTGATTTCTGCTGTCTGATTTCAAAATTAACTACCATTTAACAAGTATATAATGTGCCTAATAATTGGGTTATACATATGCTTTACATGTGTTTTTGCTCTTGAACCTGACAACTCAATGACAAACAAGATTTCATTAGCTCCCTTGTTTTAAAGATGAGGAAATCAGAATGGCCTACAGAGGTTACCCAGCTGGTATGTCAAAAAACCACAAACCACCATATATCATACCCCATGGCCTGTGTTCTTTTCTACCTCTATGCATTGTTTCCTAGAGCTCAGCTAACTGTACTATGTTGACACTAATTATGTTATGTAACCCAGGTAACATATTTATGTCAACAGGGACTTATTAAATACTTTTCTTAACCTAAAAGAGAAACAATAATGTCAGAAATTTCCTATGCAGGTCAGAGTGGTTATTGAAAATCAGATATTTGTCTACTTCTTTATACACAGAAATTTCTCTGCATCTGTCTCCCTAAATATATTGTCACCTTCGGGAGGTGGGGATCCTGGTGATTGGAGCCAAAATGATGGGACTACCGACAGATGATCAGTAGATAACTTTATTTCTTACAATCATTTCTTTTATACTTTTCATAAGATCCGGTTACAAACAGGATATAGATTTACATGCAGGACATGAACTGCGTGTGAGATGTGAGCTACATGCGGGATGTAGGCTACGTGTAGGCAATCAAGTGTCATAAGCCAACAACAACAACAACTACTAGGACGATTATCTCTTAGCTTTAAATAACAAGACCAAGTTAAGGATTCTCCACACTTATCAGATCCCATCTAAGGGAGGACAAGAAAGCACTCCCAGGATCCTCCCATGTTTATTCCAGGTGACAGCCTAGGAAGGCTCTTGCCTCCATCTCCTGGAGTTTTCTCACAGGATCTCACACGACCCCAGTCACATCGGTGAGGATCCAGGTTGTGTTCCAACATATATACCTGTGTTTTATTTTTTTCCTGATAATGCTTATTGACCAAATAATCATGAGTGGTTATTCAAATAAATTACATTAAGTTTTTATAATTAATTAATAACCATTAATCACCATTAAGTGGTTATTCAAATAAATGATATTAAGTTTAAAACTTATTTTCTAAACAAAAAAGTACACAAACTCCACAAGTATAATCTTCATTGGTTTTAGCTCTGTTTTTAACTTTTAAGCAAAAATAGAAGTCAAGTAGTAGAAATCACCCATGCTACCAAAATGTACATGGTCACTCATGTGTTTTAATAAAAACCAAGAAAAGAAACATAAGGAATGGCTACTAAAGGAAGCAGCAGAAGATTCCTGAGAAATTTTACTGAATAATATAGAAGCATACACACAAAGTAGAATCCTAAGTCTGAGGCTTAAAATGATACAGAAAAATTTATATCTGAAAAAATTTAAAGCCAATAACTGACTTTATATAAAGCCCAAATACAAAAAAGGGATTTAAAATAGCATTACATAGACCCTATTCCAGAAAAAGCCTTTTTTCTTTCATCAAGGAAGCTGTCAACTTTTAATCAAAACCAAGTTTCAGGGGCACCTGGGTGGCTCAGTGCGTTAAGCCTCTGCCTTTGGCTCAGGTCATGTTCTCAGGGTCCTGGGATGGAGCCCCACATCGGGCTCCCTGCTCAGCGGAGAGCCTGCTTCCCCCTCTCTCTCTGCCTACTTGTGATCTCTGTCTGTCAAGTAAATAAATAAAATCTTAAAAGAAAAAAAAATTAAAAAAAAACCACCAAGTTTCACCTGCTTTAAAACAGATCAATGCCAACATGTTAACTAGAAATTAGCAGAACTAGAAACACTAAAAAACAAAACAAAAAGACATCCATTCAATAAAAGTAAATTTAACAGTCACAAATAATCTAGTACTTACCTTTTTTTTTTTAAGATTTTATTTATTTATTTGAGAGAGGCAGTGAGAGAGAACATGAGCGAGGAGAAGGTCAGAGGGAGAAGGAGACTCCCCGTGGAGCTGGGAGCCTGATGCGGGACTCGATCCCGGGACTCCGGGATCATGACCTGAGCTGAAGGCAGTCGTCCAACCAACTGAGCCACCCAGGCATCCCTAGTACTTACCTTTTAACCTGGAGGCATCATGCATATCCTTTACCACTTTTCCAAATTCTTCTATTTGCACTTCATCACCTTCTGCAAGAAAAACATTTTTATATTATTATGTTCAAACATTTTCAGTAGATCAGCCTCACTAAGCAAAATTCAAGATCCAATGCAGCAATCTCTCAAAATGTAAATCATTTGATGTACTCGTATTTCCTTTTCATATTGTTGACTATCCAAAAGATCAATTTTATGGAATAAATAAACCTTAAGATTATAGGAGAAAGGCTAAGTTTTCAATATCCATCAATCAAGAGAAACTGTGTAATCCGTATCCCTAGAGATAACACTAAGAGACAAACCTCAATTTTAGTTTAACCTTTCAAATGTTTACAGATAAAAATATTGTACCAGATTAAAGATTTTTCCAATGCCAGGTGGTTCTATGATTTCTAACACATGTTTACCCCCATTTCTTACAAAGAACACAGAGTGTTCTTTAGGCTTAATAGAAAGCCAAAGTGACAAACACAGGAGGCAGAGGCGGCTTTGCTTTCCCAGTCAGGAACAGGGAAACTTAGCCCAAGGATTTAGAATTATTATAGTTTATGATCACAAGATAGAATACAGGTGCTGTAAAATGAGATATTGGGGAAGTATTTCTAAATTTGCTAAATGATAAATACCTTTTCTATTCTTCAATGCCTTTTTGCAACCACCTTAAAAATATTTTTTAGGGATGCCTGGGTGGTTTAAAGTGTCCACCTTCAGCTCTGATCATGATCCCAGAGTCCTGGGATCCAGCTCTGCATCTGGCTCCTTGTTCAGCTGGAGCCTGCTTCTCCCTTTGCCTTCCCCTCCCCTTCTTGTCTATCTGTCTGTCTCTCTCTCTCTTTCTCTGACAAATAAAATATTTTTAAAAATATTTTTTAAAAACTTCAAATATACTTTAAAATATTAATGAGTCAATACAGAATACCATCAATAACCAAGAAGTAATAATTCAATGTCACTAAGTAGAGGGAACTTAAACCATTTTTTTCCTTTTTAACACACCATAGTCAAAAAAGAATATCCTAGGTCAGTAATTTTTTTTTAAAGATTTTATTTATTTGACAAAGAGAGAGCCAGCAAGAGCAGGAACACAAGCAGGGGGAGTGGGAGAGGGAGAAGCAGGCCTTCCACCAAGCAGGGAGTGGGATGCAGGGCCCGATCCCAGGACTCTGGGACCATGACCCAAGCCAAAGGCAAACGTCCAACGATTGAGCCACCCAGGCACCCTAGGTCAGTAATTTTTAAGTTCTTCTTCATGTTTCTAGGTCTCTGTTGAGCTACTTAAGCAGTTCACTTGGTCATTTCCCCCACTTTAATCAGAGAAACTCAACTTTTATGATTTATATACTAAGGTACTCTGTAAGAGTTCATTTAGAAGAAAAGAATTCTACTGCTTTAACAGCAACAAATATAAATACAAAGCCAAAAATTCAATGTTAAGATATCTGTTCTGGTTTTTTATTAACACTACTTGGGATGTCCATACAATTTGTTGAAATAGGCTTTTAATTTTTAATTTGCTAGAAAAACACACCTGATTGTGGCTACCACTTCTACTTAGCAAATTAAAAAAAAAGATTAAAACAAAACAAAAAATAAGTTCAAAAAAGTACTGTAAAACAAAGACCAAAGACCAAAATTTTAAAGATAAGACTATCATTTACTGCTGATGTTCTGTAGGCAGGAGAAAGATAGAATGCAACCACAGGCAAACATTTCCATTCCCTCATAAAGTTACAAATGTATTATTATACCCTTGTATATGCTTATGCCAAGCTAGCCTAGTAACAGTGGTGGTTTGCAAAGTTTCGAACCTTAACATTCCCTAACAATCTCTTCTGTGTTCACTGGAATATGCCATTTTCCAGTAACATGTTACACAACTTGAAGGTAAGTCAATGCATATTTGATCAATTCAGAGTAATGATAAGTTAGATATTAACATTTTTTTCTGTAGGACAAACAATCTGAGCTTTCTTTATATTTTCTAAATGTGTATATTGGCATATCAACCAAATACAAGATACAAGGAAAAGTAAAAATAGAAGATAGAACCATATTCTTTTTTTTTTTTTTTAGATTTTATTTATTTATTTGTCAGAGAGAGTGAGCGAGCACAGGCAGAAAGAGTGGCAGGCAGAGGGAGAAGCAGGCTCCCCGCCAAGCAAGGAGCCCGATGCGGGACTCGATCCCAGGAGTCCGGGATCATGACCCGAGCCGAAGGCAGCCGCTTAACCGACTGAGCCACCCAGGCGTCCCTCGAACCATATTCTTAAATATCTTTTAATTTTAATATTTGGAGTACTTACCATCAACTGTTGCTAACTTCAGTGCACTTCGGAATTCTTTTATTTTCAAGTTACTGTTCATCCCAGACAGAGTGCTCCACAGGTGAGAAACACTCATCTTCTCTTTGCTTAAATTGTGGAGATTTTCAAGAGTATCAGGCAATACTGAAGGGTAGATAACACACAAGTTTTACAACATGCTGTCCAAGAAGTTAGTATAGTAAACTATTATCTGGACTTGTCAGGAATTAAGGCTTCTATGGTTATGAGTAATAACAAATACAGCATAAATCTTTTTTTAAGATTTTATTTTTACGTAATCCCTATACCCAATGTGGGCCTGGAACTCACAACCCCGAGATCAAGAGTCCCATGTTCTATCGACTGAGCCAGCCAGGCACCCCTGCCAATTTTAAAATATTAAAACACAATAAAATATTTAACACCAGAATTAGTGTATCTTTGAGGATTCTGAAATATTTCAAGAACTTACAGTGATGCCACCCCTGAATAACCATTATAAAGTGCAGTTCGCATTGAACTATACAGATTTATAGAAGTCTGAGTTCATAAACAAGCCTAACTGATAAAAACATGAACTTAGCTTTTGCTCTACATCTCCCCTCAAAGTTCTTCCTGGATCTTACTTTCTCTTCAGTCTACCATTGCAGACCATGGGAGGAAGTTTTGTGTATTTTTTTTTTAATTCTAATAGAATTTAATAGAAGGTTTAATGTGGGTGGTGGTGAAATTATCTCATTACAAATGTATAGAAGATCACTTTGCTGCTGTATAGAGAATGGACTCTCCAGAAGATCAGGCAGTTAGGAAGCTACTGTAGTAGTTCAGAGAAAAAGATGACAGTGGCTTCAACAATGGTAATAGTGATGAAGATAATGAGAACTGGACAAATAAAAAGATGTGTTTTGAGAATGAAGATGACAATATTTAAGATTTTATTTATTTTTATTTTTTAAGATTTCATTTATATATTTGACAGAGAGACACAGTGAGAGAGGAAACACAAGCAAGGGAAGTGGGAAAGGGAGAAGCAGGCTTCCCTGGGATCATGACCTGAGCTGAAGGCAGACACTTAATGACTGAGCCACCCAGGCACCCCTAAGATTTTATTTTTAAGTAATCTCTACATCCAATGTGGGGCTGAAACTTACAACCCAGAGATGAAGTGGCACACGCTCTACCAACTGAACCAGCCAGGTGCCCCAAAGCTGAGATTATTTTGTGGTAAGTCAGACACTGGGGCCATGAAGAACTCCTAGGTTTGAGAACTGAGCAACTGGGTGGATAGTGGCGTCAAAACTGAGATAAGAGAGACTTGGGAAAGAATAAGATTATTGGAGAGCAAGAATTCCTTTTTATACATATTAAGTATGAGATAAATGGGAAGTCAAAAGGACAGAGATATTTAAAGTAGTAAGATTATTTGGGAAGAGGCTTAGAGAATGGGACTCAGAATGGATTCTGAGGATGCTAACATTTAAAAGTAAGCTGGAAAGGAAGCAGCCAGCAAATAAGACCAAAAAAGAAGAGCAATTCTATAATGGAATATTATTCAGCTACAAGAAACAAGGAAATCTTGACATCAGTGAAAATATGGATGGACTTTAAGGACACTACACTTAGTAAGATGAAGCAGACAGAGAAAGACAAATATTGTAAGGTCTCACATCTAAAAAGAATTCAAAAATAATTAATTAACTAGTTAATTAATTACATTTTTTAAAAAGCAGAGCTCAGAAACAGAGTAGAATGGTAGTTACCAGGTGGAGAATTTGGGAAGATGTAGTTAAAGGGTACTAATTTACAATTAGAAGATGAAGAAGTTCTGGAGATCTAACGCACAGCATTGTGATTATAGTTAACAATACTGTATTATGTACTTGGGATTTTCTAACTAAATCTTAGTGTTCTCACCACAAAAAAGAAAATGATAATTATAATTACATGATGTGATGAAGGTGTTAGTTAACACTATGGTGGTGACCATATTGCAATATATAAGTGTATCAAATCAGCACTTTGTATGGCTAAATTTACACAATGTTACATGTCAATTAAATCTCAATTTTTTAAGAAAAGGAAGAGCCAATAAGGTGGGAGAAAAATTAGAAGATTACAGTGTCACAGAAAACACAAGAAGAAAAATTTTGAGTAAACATATTAAATTAAAACAAGAATAGTTGCTGAATCCTTATGCTGTATACCTGAAACTAATATAACACTAATATAATACATAAATAATACTTGAAGTAAAAAAACTGCTGGAGGGAGAGAAGATGAAAACAAAAAAATGACGATTAGATTTAACAAAATGAGATTTAACTTTTGTAAAAAAAAAAAAAAAAAAAGCTAGTATGGAGTGGCAAAGTCAAAACCTGAATGAGTGTTTTTAGAGAACTGGCAATAAAGTATTCTAACAAGAGCCACATTCCCCTTCAATTTCCAACACAAAACATATTTTATACTAAGTCAAAATACCAATAAAAATAATATTTGGTAATGAACTGAATGAAGGAAGAGGGTGGTGGAGCTAGGGACATAAGGGAAAAAAGATCAAGAATGACTCCTAACTTTGGGGTCTAAACAATTGAATGCTAAGCTCAATAGAAAGGGAAATCATCAGATACCAGAAATGGGGAAGAAATATGATTTATGTGTGTGCCTAAGCTGATGCCATACCAGTCAGCTGGTATAATGCAGAAGTTAAGAGCATAAACTCCACTTGAGTTCTAATCTTAACTCTACCACAGACTAGTTACATGACTTTTTTAACCTCCATGCCATGGTTTCACATCCATAAAATAAAAATAATAATAGGTTGATATGAAAACTAAATGACTTAATAAATAAAAAGTATTTAGAAGAGTACTGGCACATAGTTAGCACTCAATAAATATGAGTACTAGTAGTAAATATTATTGTTATGTGGTACAGATATGGTCTATCTAGAATTATAATTGAGATGCCCACTTAAAACTACCACCCTGGAAAGTCTTCCATTCTAAAAATTATGACTAAAAACACTCTGGTCACCTTTTTAGGAATTCAAGAATAAAGATGTTCTCTGCCTAAGGCATGAATAGGGGGAATAAATCTCCAACAATAACCTAAATCCCAAGGCTAGGTTGGGTTTCAAATCAAATGATTTGTATAATACATAAATTTGAAACAGAATTAACATAAACTGTCACAGCTAATTATCCTTATGAAAAAAATCAAATTGGATCCCAATTTCACTCCATACTTAAAAATCAATTCCAGGTGAATTAAAGACTTAAATATGAAAAAGAAAAACTTAAAAATGTTTAAAAGAGTATATTCGGAAATATCTTAATGTCCTCAAAATAGAGACAGGCTTTCTATTTTCCCTATAAAGGTAAAGTTATCTGCTAAATATAAGAAGGGTAGATACTGGGGTAGGAATGGAAGTTTGAGAGAATGGAGATTTTAAATAGTTACTTCAGAGAGTGAAAAAATAAGCTAATTGGGGAGGAACAATCACATAATTCCTAGGTAATATCAAGGGTCAGCAGATAGTGATGATCAAGACTTTATAGTGGAACTCTATTCGATCTGCTCAGCAGTATAATTTTCTCTAGAAATGCTGTCAGCCACAAGGAGAAAGCAGGGTTGGGAGTTTTGTCAACTAGGTATAGCAAAGGGGCAAGAGAATTTAGGGTATTTGAGACACACAGACCAGAGAGATTTTTTAAAACCGAGTAAGAAAGAAAATTGAGAACAGGAAGAGACTGATGGGTAAGGAGAAAGTAGAGAGGGAAATGGATGGAAGGTCCCAATGAGGTATACAAAACCAATAAGCAGTCTGATGAAGATATGAGCAATCAAATGAAGAAAGGAAGAAAAGGAGCAAACATAAATGTGCAATATTAAGAATGAGAAAGGAAATTTAACTACAGATATGAATATGTGCTAATAAAATTTTTATCTCCATGAAACTGAAATTCCTAGGAAAATTGAAGTAATTAACAATGCAAATAATCTCTTCATCCAATTAATCTATCGTTTCCTTGTATAGAAAACAAATTAAATGGATTTATGTTATAAGGTAAAATAACTTATTTAAAATGCAGTATTACTCAATAAGCACAAAATAACAAAATGCTACTTTCAACCCCATTTTTTTAAGTAGGCTCCATACCCAACATGGAGCCCAATGCAGGTCTTGAACTCATGGCCCCAAGATCAAGACCTAAGCTGAGATCAAGAGTCAGATGCTTAATCAAGACTGAGCCATCTAGGTGCCCCTAACCCCAATTTTTACATACACATATATGACCTTATATTTCTTTAGAGTAAGCTTCTGAATGGCAAAGAATGTCTTTCTCACCTTACCATACTCACAACTTAACATAAAGCCTGATACATAACAGTGGCTCAAGAAATGTTACTGAATAAATTGGAAGATGAAAAAAAATACAGCTTTAAGTAGAAAATCTGCATATTAGTACTCAACTATAGTCACTAGATGGCATCACTTCCCCAAATTGGGAAGACATTTTAACTCTTCCCAAAATGAATTTTATATACGCGTTTCAAACTCTCTATAATAAGTGTGATATTATGATAATTTTCAACTCATTTGCACATAGAAGTTGTTCTGGATTCAGGGATCATTACTGGAGAAGATTAAGGCCAAACATATCAGCAGTAAGCCAGGCGTTTATTTGCCTGATGAACTGTAGGATGTCTTTTTGTATATTATATTCTTCTAAAATCTACCACACCATTTGGTCCACTAAAAGCACAAAAAATGATGTTTTTACATACATAATTTTTCAGAGAAGCGTTCCGTATTGGTCAACATTGTATCAACGAATTCCTTAAAATTTGCCTTTTTTGTTTCTAAAGGGAAAAGAACATTTTTTTCAGTATCTTCAAGTATTAAATTATTAAGACAAATATTGAATTACGTAAAATAAATTCTCTATTTAGGGAGATAATATATTTAGAGCCATCAGCTAATATCACTAAAAATATATAGATATAAGAGGGAAAAGCAAGTCAACTTACAGGAAAAAAGTAAACGCTGAAAAGCCAGAAAAATTAATCAAAATCCTTCTAGTCACAAGTGCACAACATTTTTAATTTTAACTTACATTACCTTGCCTTGGCCTTGCAACAACTCACTAAGATATGTAGGTGAAGAACTAGTATGCTATTTTACATATTTAGAAAAAACACTTATATATGATATCATGACTTTTTTCCCAGGTCACAAAAGGAAATAGAAGATCAGAGATTAGAAGGGAGCTCTTCTGACTTCTGTTTTCTTCCATATCAGGCTACCATTCACAGTGCTATCTTTATTCTAGTATACTGTTGAAACTATTAAACACTTTAATAGTCATTTTATACTTAGAAAATATCTCTCCTTGATTATATATAATCTCCCAATATTAGAATGGATAAAAAATTTCTAAGAATTTTCTAAGGCCACTTTAAGGGTTTTATATAAATATAATGACCTTTTGATAACTCTACTTCTTTGCTTATCCCACCTAAAAAAATTCTAATTGTAATCTATAAAAGATAAGGTACAGCCTATTGTCCTAGTCCCAAGATTAAATATCTTTGAAAAGTTTACTTTAAAGAGCACCAAATCACTTTGTGTTCTTAGCCAAATATTTAGAGACTTTAAAAAAAATATATGACTTCAAAAAATTCTGGAGGAATGTTAGAGTTAATGAAGATTTATATTCACTAACAGGAACATAGAACTTCCTAAAGCAATAGATTTCCTTATTTTGGTAAGGTCTATTTGATACACATATGTTTCAGCTGAACCACTGAACCTATCATCCATTTGAAGAAAACATTATTAATACCACTACACCTGCTTCTATGCTTTTTCCATTCCTTTCTACTGTCTCTCTACAGAGAGAGCATTGCTGAATTTTTCAGAATTACCAATCTCTTGATTTTTTACATATAAGTTTAAACAGGATAAACAAAATATTCCTTAATTTTGTTTTACAACTTGATAAAAATTATCAGATTCTTAGAGCAATCTGAGACTTGTTTTCATTCAATATTATGTTTCCAAGAATCACCCATATAGTGTATTGTTTTTTCACTAATGTACAGACTGTTAGTATTTCTTTATGCACCAATGGGCACAACTTTAACCATTCTATCACTGATGGTGTTGTTTCTTTTTTTTGTTTGTTTGCTATTAAGATCAGTGCTGCCATGAACATTCTTAAACATGTCACCTTGTACATCAGTGCAAGAGATTTCTGAGATCTATAGCTAAACGTTGATTTTCCAAGTCATGAAGTATGAAAACCATTCAAAATACTACATAATGTTTTTCAAAGTTCCTTTACCACTTTTGTCTTACTTACCAAGCATTAAATGAACAGATTTCTTAATTTTTGCCAATCTAGTAGGTATAAAAAGACATTTCACTGTGACCTAAATTTTGCATTTCCCTGCTTACTAGTGATGTTGAGAGTCTTTTCATAAGATTATTAGCAACTTGTGTTCCTTCATCTGGCAATGGCTGTTCTTATAATTTAGTCATTTTTCTATTGAGTTGTTAATTTATAGGGGTTCCCTATATATTCTCCACAATGATCTTTTGAGGTTCTGAGTATTGCAAGTAATCTTCACTCTATTTGTGGCTTGTATTTTCATTCTGTTTGTATTATCTTTTAATAAAGAAAAGTCTTTAATTTAAGTGTAGTCAAACATACCAATCTTTTCTGGGTAGTGATTTTGTATCTTAAAAATAATCTTTCCAGGGGTGCCTGGGTGGCTCAGTGGGCTAAAGCCTCTGCCTTTGGCTCAGGTTATGATCTCACGGTCCTGGTATCGAACCCTGCATCAGGTCATGATCTCAGGGTCCTGGGATCGAATCCCGCATCGGGCTCTCTGCTCAGCAGGAAGCCTGCTTCCCTTCCGCTCTCTCTGCCTACTTGTGATCTCTGTCTGTCAAATAAATAAATAAAATCTTAAAAAAAAATATTTGTGCATTTAAAAATAATCTTTCCTAACTGTAAGTCAGAAAAATGTTCTTCTCTTTTTCTAAAACTTTTACTGTTCACATCTGGAAAATATTACTGAATATGATACATAGATAGGGATCTGATTTCACTTTTTGCATTCTAATAATTAATTATCCCAGTGCCATTTATTAATTGATGTTTTTCCCCCACTGTGATCTGCCACCTCATTATATATGTTTTCATATACATGTGGGGATATAGTTGCAAGTTTCTTATCCTGTCCTATCAGTCAATTTCACTATCTCTGTGCCATTCTCACATTCTTTTATTTACTATAGTTTTATAATGAGTTTTGACATCCAGGAGAGAAAGTTCCCTCCAACACTACTCACACACCCCTACAAACGTTTTTTTTCCCCTCAAGAGTGGTTTTGCTATTCTTGGCCTTTGCTCATGCGTACAAATATTAGAATTAAGTCATCAAAAAATGTCAAGGTTTTAACAGAATTGCTTTGGATAAATAAATTACTTAGGAGAACTGACTGTTTTGGGTCTCTGAATCCATGAATATGGAATATATCACCATTTATTTAGGTATTATACAATGTCTTAACAAAGTCTTACCATTTTTTTCTCATAGGTTTGCTCCTATTTCTTTTTTACTTTTTATTATGGAAAATTTTACATATACAAAAAGTAAAAGATATATTGTAATAAAAGCTCATTTACTCTCCCCCTAGCTACAAATGTTATCAATTCATGTCCATTTCCATTTTACCTAAAACCCCACCCATTTGTCTACTTGACTACCAATCATCCCCTTTAGAAAAGTAGCTGCTAAGTTATAAGGCTAAAACTCACCAAAGTTAGCTATTTATAACTATAACAAAGTTAGCTAGTTATAAGGGTCAAAACTAGTACCTTCATTATGAATTGCAGGCTTTGACAATCGAGTCCTTTGTCCCATTTAGTGCCCTTTGTCCTGACCTCTATCTTGTCATAAAGCAAAATCAGAAACCCTACTTTTTGTTTTCATGTTTGCCTATAGGAAAAAAATGTCTGAAAAGATGGTTATTACTGGTTATTTCTGGATAATGGGATTTTGTGTGTTTTCTTGTACTTCTGAGTATTTTTCTGTATTGGTTTAATTTTAGTGACCTTTCTTTCTAATAAAAATAATAAAGTCATAATTCTGAGGAGAAAAAAATAGCAAAGCAACCCTCTTTCATATGTGTAAGCTCAGTTTTCCTAAAAATATATCACTTACCATTAGCTTCAGTCAATTCTGTGATCTTCTCAAATTCTGGCTTAGAAAGGTAAACTCCAAAATCCTGAAGACAAGTATTCAGATCCTCCAAATCCATATTTTCATCTTTAATTTTATCAATGGCTTTAATGACATCAGTCAACTCTGAAAATAAAGCAATATGCTATTAAGTATTAAATATAAAAGTTAAAAAGAAAACACCAATAGTAAGATGAATTTTAGTTCTAACACTAAGTTAACAAACAAGAACTTCAGAAATGTTATGTATAAAAAGAAGTACCAGAATCTTTAATAGTACTGAAAACCAACAAGGTACAAAATCAGAGCCAAAAATATATTCTACTTTGCTATAGTCTCTGTATCTAAGGAAGTGCCAATTGAATTGAAATTTAAATGAATAGGAACAAAAATATTATACAATTTCCTCATTTAATTTTCTAATAATTTAAAATTTCCTAGTACTGTGTTTCTCGGTAGCAGAAATAGAAGTACAACACCCTCAATCCCAAATGATGAATGGGGTAAGGTTTCATTGCCATATATGGCTCAGTCTTTGGTTAATTTATCTTGGTTTATCTTCTGTATATATAAGTATTATTACTTGGAAATAACTATTCTACATGTCTTTTTATAATACTTTCAAATATATGCCTCACAAATTTGGGCAGTATTCCATTCATTAAATTTAAACAGATAAATTTTTACTGCAATGAAAGCTTTCTTAAAATAACTTGCAAACATATAGAATTATTAAGGGGGTTGACAGATGTGGGGGGGGTATGTAAACTTTGGAACAAATTAAACTCAAATACTTTCCCTAATAGATTAGAATAGGTAAGTGAGGAAGCTGGCCAATGATTAAAGCCATTATCTGGAGTTAATCAATTTTAGGCAATCACTGGAAATCATTATACTAAACAAAGAAATGATCAAAATGATATCTGAATTAGATGATTCTTAAAAAATTATTCTTATATATAAATATGTACAAGATACATGTTCCTATCTTGTGAAAGTGAATGAAATTTTCATTTAAAAGTAAAGAGCTGACGAGTGACACCAGCATAATGGTTCAATAGGAAGCCTAACACACTGCTTCAGTAGAAATTCAAAAATAAATTCCCTTTGTGAGAAATCAGAAACTAACTGAAAGGTTCTTACACCCCCAGGAGAAGGCAAAACCAGATGCACTGAAGCTGGCAGTAAGATTTGGGACAACCTCCTGCAAAAGCTAGAGAGCCTGCCCCCAGTGCAGCACTTATGATCCAGCAGAGCTCCCAGCTTCACCCAAGGGAAAGAAGCCATTGGTTCACACATCCACCAGTCCAACTCTTCTAAAAGGCCTTCTCAGAAGACTGGCTCTTATCTTGCCAATCTTGGAGCTCTGATGATTCTAGTACAGCCTAGTTGTTTAGAAAGAACAAAGGTGGTGGCTTGGGCTGGCAGATGCCAGTGATCCTCCCTTCTGCTGAGCACAGAGCAGATTAAAATTCCCAACTCTTAGTCCACCCCCTGCCTCCCAAGAGGAAAAGAGTTTATTCATGCATTCAGCACCTCAGCTTTTCAAGAACTGGCATGTGTCTTGTCAGTCCTGGAGCCTGGGTAAGGAAGAAGTCCATAGAGGCCCAGAGAATATCTGCCGGACTGATTGGTGAGGGTCTTTCCTATTGTTGTTGTTGTTGTTTTTAAGATTTTATTTATTTATTTGACAGACAGAGATCACAAGTAGGCAGAGAGGCAGGCAGAGAGAGAGAGAGAGAGAGGAGGAGGAAGCAGGCTCCCCACTGAGCAGAGAGCCCAACGCGGGGCTCGATCCCAGGACTCTGGGATCACGACCTGAGCCAAAGGCAGAGGTTTTAACCCACTGAGCCACCCAGGTACCCCGGGTCTTTCCTATTTAAGGCCAGTATGTGAAGACTGAGAGAGCCAACACACACCAACACACAAAGTCCAAATGGAAATTTCATAACTAAAAAATACAATAACTAGAATAAAAAGCTCAGCAGATGGACGCAAGAGTTGAAGGAAGGAGAGAAAGGAAAGTATCAATGAACTAAGAAAAAGAAATAGAAATAACCCCATGAACAACACAGAAAACTGACAAAACAAAACAACAAAAAAAAAAGGAATAATTTCAGAGACCTGTAGGAATATAAAAACAACCTAAGGGACCACCTGGATGGCTCACTCAGTTAAGCATCTGACTTCACTCAGCTCAGGTCATGATCTCAGGGTCCTGGGATCAAGCCCCACATCAGGCTTATCATCAGGCTCCCTGCTCAGCCAGGAGTCTGCTTACCCCTATCCCTCTGCCCCATCCCCCTGGCTCATGCTCCCACTTGCTCGCTTTCTCTCTCTCAAAAACAAAAAACAACCAAACAAAAAATCTAACACTTGTGTCCCAGAAGAAGAGAAAGAGACCATGGTTAAGAAGATACTCAAAGAAATAATGCCTAAACATTTCCCAAATTTCAAAAAACTGCAATGAATCAACAACTGAGTTGGTGAATAACCTTACATGGTGTAGCATTCAAGAAATTGATCTGCTAATAGTGTCTTCAAGAAATCCAGACACATAAGCACTTACATTTATCAGAAAGGACAAATGATGAAGTAGCTTTTAACATGAGACTTTTTTTTTTAAAGATTTTATTTATTTATTTGACAGAAAGAGATCACAAGTAGGCAGAGAGGAGGGGGGGTGGGGGGAAGCAGGCTTCCCGCGGAGCAGAGGCTTAACTCACTGAGCCACCCAGGTGCCCCAACATGAGACTTTTTATCTAAGTATAAGAGAAAATCTTTCCTTTGGATTAATTTTCCCTTCTCTGAGAAATCTTTTGGGAAGAAACAAAAAGCTTATCTTTCTTCTTTAGCATATGAATAAATAAAAGGAAATATAAACAATAAGCCTTATTATCTTTTTTTTAATCTTGCTGAAAAATATTTAATTGCATAAAAAATAAAATCACTGCAAGCAAAAATTTTTTAAAAACTGGACTGTAGTTATAGTTATATGTCTGTAAATTTCATAAAAATTACACAGGTGAATTTTATGTATGTAAATTGTACCTCAATAGAATTGATTTTAGAAATGCTCTAAAACAAAGGCAAACCAAACCAGTGTTTCATTTAAACAAGTCCTTTACAAAAAATTAAAAATCAGGGACGTCTGGGTGACTCAGCTCAGGTCGTGATCCCAGGGTCCTGGAATAGAGTCCCGCATCATCCCATCATTGGGCTCCTTGCTCTGCGGGGAGCCTGCTTCTCTCTCTGCCTGTCGCTCCCCTTGCTTGTGCTGTCTTTTTCTCTTTCTCTCTCTCTCTCACAAATAAAGGAAAAAAGTCTTAAAAAAATTAAAAATCAAATCACCCATCAATTGCTAAGAATGTAGCTAATTACCTATTTCATCTCCTCATTTCCTTACTATTACTCTACATTTATGTAGTACTTTACAGTTTTTAAAATCCACATAACAACTCTGGGAGGTAAGCAAGTTAGCTATTATTCCCTTGACAGAACAAGTCTTTAACAAACTGGCAAATGGCTTGCTTGAGGATTTCAGGACTATTAAGTATCTATCCAAAAAGCAAACTCAGTTCAGTAGAACCTAACTCTTTTCAACCTGTTTCTTTCCTCCAAATCATTTTAAAATAAACTTCCCACTTACCATCATATTCAGGAGGACTTTGCTCCATGGAGAGAGCATTCATAAAGTCATCTAAGTTCACCATTCCACTTTCTGTAAAATAAAGAGTTGGATTATGCATTCTGTTATGTTTTTGCATAAAAGGTCAATTCATTTTTGAATACAACTAAGAACGAATTACTTCTCCTTCACTTCGTCATCATCCTATTGAGTCTTCATATCTTGTTTCCCTAGATGAGTCTTTCTAAATTAGGTCAGTTCATTTCAACAATTACTTAACAATTTTTAAATATCTATGATAAAGTGCAATGGACTGAGTTAGGTACTCAGTTGTTGACAGATACAAGAAAAAGGAAAAGTGCCCATACAGATGCACCATGAGAAATTAGAGTCTATTTCACACCATCATGAAAACCCAGTCCATATGCTACCCATTAAGATACCTTGACAATACTAACCACTCCTTACAGACCCAAGTGTCCCCATCTCTACCACCTACATCCAGCTGATCCAAATAACTATCTATTTTTAAGTACAAAGCCTCCACAGTGATCATACCAATCCTGATAAGCAACAGAAAGGGCTCAATAGGGGCGCCTAGGTGGCTCAGTGGGTTAAGCCTCTGCCTTCGGCTCGGGTCATGATCTCAGGGTCCTGAGATCGAGCCCTGAATTTGGCTCTCTGCTCAGTGGGGAGCCTGCTTCCCCTCTCTCTCTGCCTGCCTCTATGCCTACTTGTGATCTCTCTCTGTCCAATAAATAAATCTTTAAAAAAAACAAAGAAAAGAAAAGAAAGGGCTCAATAATTTTAGTAGCACCTATTCATGAGATTTTTTTTTTTTTAACAAATCTTCCTTTCTATTTACCTTAGCTAGGAAATTTTACTCAGGTTCTAAGAATTCATTTCTAACACATTCCCAAGTCAGTCTTTTCCCAAAATGTTGTCTCTGCCTTCTCCTCAACTAAACTTCTGCTATGGGCAGTTCTTACTTAATGTTTAAACAACTTCTCTAATACAACAACCCTTCCTGGAAACGTAAACTCTGCCTTGAACTTAGGCTGGTGACTGGCATATGCCATTTAACATCTTCTAGATGCTAACTGACTGCCTTTTTGTTTAAGTAGCACTAGCTCTAAATTCCTAGCTGTAGCACTCCTCCTCCATTTTGGAATCTCCAATGATTTCTTCTTGGATCCTTGGGCTATTTGCTCAGAGATTTTTGTACCCCCTGGATATTGTGGTTTTATTGCCTAAACCTCCCTACAACTGGATCAGACTTCCCCAGTACATGTTCCAAACTAGAAGGCATAGCTAAGGGATAGTCATGGAGTCCCACATAAACAATTGAGATATAAAAGGCCTAGCTCCTCCAAACCAACCCATTAGGTCAGACTTTCCAGCAACTTTCTTTCAAATACTATTTTCCATTTTTGTATCTGTTATTTTAGAATCTTCTTTAGCATGGCCCATTCTGCTCCATTCCTAGTTGAATGAACTTATTCCATCATTTAATACTATCCATAAAACTACCTAATTTTCTCAAGAAGTTTGGCATTATCAGTCTCACCATTTTGAGTAGTATCTGTCACAATCTTCTTGAGCTCTTTGTCTGATAAAGTAATTCCTAGTGAAGGCAAAATGGACTGAAGTTCTTCTGCAGCAATGTAATTTTCTTGAAGTTTATGGATAGCTTCACAGATGTTTTCTAAATGTACAAAATGTAAAGTACTATTCAGCTACAGAATTTATGTGTCTTAAGCAACAATTAGCACCCAAAATCTTTATCTAGTAATCAGAAAGCAAGTTTTATCTACTTAATATTATTTCACAGGACTGCTTTTTCTTCGTATTTCTGTTGTAAATATTTCCCTTATAGTTCAAACAGAAAACAATCTTGAAAATTCTATAAGCATTTATAAACTATTTGCTTGGAGGAACAACCTGTTCAAGTTGCTCAGCCAATGCTGCTTGGTTCTGATTAAAATATAATATATGAGTTCAAGAGATCATAACACCAATGTGTTCAAATTCTAGGATTCCAAGCAAAAAATGAGATTTCGTGCCCTTCCCATCACTTTATTTTTTTCTTCTTTTTTTTTTTATTATGTTACATTAGTCACCATATAGTACATCAACAGTTTTTTATATAGTGTTCTGTGATTCATTGTTTGCGTATAATGCCCAGTGCTCCACTGGTCTACCATATTTTCAGTTCACAATCTTCTAAATCATAACATTTTAGAAGCAGATATACATGGCCATGATGAGCACCCTGATATCATGCACTGAGATGGGCACAATATCACTTCAGTGATATTTCAGCCAAAAATGTATAACCTGAACTTATTCATGAATAAATACAAGGAATAATCCAAATGAGGGACATTATACAAAGTAACTAGTCAATACTCTTCAAAAAGTGTCATGGTCATGAAACTATCCCAGATATGAGGAGACTTAGGATACATGACAATTAAATGTAATCTGAGATCCTGGATGAAACCTTGAACCAGATATCTCATGAAACAAACTGAGGGTTGCTGGGAGAGGGGAAGAGGGATAAGGTGGCTGGGTTATGGACATTAGGGAGGGTATGTGCTACGGTGAGTGCTATGAAATGTGTTAGCCTGATGATTCACAGACCTGTACCCCTGGGGCAAATAATACATTGTATGTTAATTTTTTAAAAAGAACAGTCATGTAACAAATGAAAAAAATCAAATAAGGTCTTCAGAATAGTAAATAATATTATATCAGTGTTAATTTCCTTGTTCAGTGCATTTAACATGGTCATACAAGATCTTAACACCTGGGAAAACTAAATGAAGACTATATAGGAATGTCTTTACCTTTGTGTAATTATTATGATTTTAAAATTATTTTTAAATGAAAAGTTAAACCTGTTTTTAAAATGTAAATCAAGTGACAGTCACATTTCATAGATGTTCAATTACCATCAGTTTATTTTGGAAGTCATACCATATTTCACACTTCTCTATACAGAGAACATGAAGCATGGCAATGGTAGGTGATTTGATTTTAGTGACACTGGGAAGATAAATAACCACTTTCTTCCACAGTCTTCTACTCACTGGCTAAATGCTTACTATTCCATTATTCCTTTAACCAGCTTTTTAATTCTTCCTGGAATATAAAGAACTCAGAAATAGGAATGAGGCACAGAGTAATAGTAGGGCATTGGTAAAGGACTCAAACAAACATCGTTGTGCCTCCTTAATAGAGCACACTCCCTTTCCAACTGAGTTATTGAAAACATGCATTACTGTGTATGAATCACTAATATTTCACTAAGCACTCATTTTAACAATTACATGTAATATGAAGTGCAATAAAAAGGTCACTATGTTTCTTTAAAGAAAATAAACATAACTTAAGTAACTTCAGTCAAGGACTACAGGAAGGAATATCTAATTAAGTTCTATACACAGTATTTCTGTGATAGAGGTACCATAGAAGGATGAAAACATGTATTGTTTGGGAAGCCTTATCTTTTTTTTTTAAGCCTTACTTATCTTTGAGGAAGACTATAAAGCCCAGGGCAGCTGAGATGTATAATAATTTTCTCTTGATATTCCCACATCCATAGGAAATAATATCTGAAGTATTATCTTATCATATGGGATATGGATATCATAGCTTTAAATTATGGAACCTGAGCAAAAATTTCACATAGACTTCCTACCTACTTTGTTAAGTAAATGATAAAGTAACCATTTCCAAAAGAAAACAGGCCTTCTATTTTCTAGGGAACTTGAGTCAGTCCGGTTAATTACTGAGTAAGCTTCTTGATCAAAGTTAGGAATCTGAAAAAGGGAGCATCTGGAAAGGCACAACGGTCAAAACCACAGTGTTATATGCATTGGCCTATAGACCAGAAGTGGCAGTTACTCAAAAGTACTGACAATTGAAATGCATACAACTATCTAATAACTGATTAATTCAGCTCATTTCTGTGATAACTCAAGAACTCAAGGACCTAGATTTTGACTTACATATAAGATACTGACCCAGAGCATTCATTGCAGTTTTTTCCTTTGATGAAACCTGTTTTAGGGGGCTGGAATGCCTTCTCACATCTGGCTTCTGAAGTCTGGGGATCCTAAATATATCACTTTTATCCAGAGACTTTCTGAGGCTTGTAATCCTCTTCAAGTTATGTGGTATAGAATTTGAGTCATGAATTTCAATCTTCTCTGAATGTTTCTTAAAGTTTATGCCATCCTTTGAATATGGTTCCTGGAATCCTATATTGCTGCTATCAATCCCACTTGGGAATTTTTTTATTTGCAAAGGATTTTTTGATCTTTTATATTCAAGGTAATCATTATCCTCCATAATTTTATGATATTGGAGGTTTTTTCCATTTAACTTTGGGACTAATGATGGTTCAAACAGTCTGGAAGACAAAGCGCTTTTCTTCCTATACTGTAGATAGCATTCTGAAATATTTGATAACTTTCTGTTAGAAGTAGATTCATCCAAGGCTGACCATTCCGTAATTGCTAAGCAAGAGAAACATAGTTAATTATTTCATTTACCTGCAATATTTGAAATAGTTTTTTTAAATAACTAAGTCCTCATTAAAGCTCTTCAACAAATTATCAGTTGCTTAAATATAAAATAAATATGTTTAAAAAATTACAGAGGTAATAACCAAAAGACTGAGCTATTAACTAGGTTAAATATAATCTTCTGGTTTAATAGATTTAAATTCCTCCATCCAAAACTATTCAAAGTTACACTAAATCAAAAGTCACAGCATCCTAAAGCACATAGTTCTCATTCCCCACTCTTTGTCAATTTTGAACGATAATAGGTTGATATGTCAATATAGGTACAATTCCCTTAGTTATGGGCATACCAAACTAAAAGGAAGTTGTAGTGGGGAAATTTTTATTTACAAAATCAGAATACAAATATTTACTCTTCTAAAGATTCTCAGTACTTGTGGGAGGAAAATAACTGTATATAAAATAACATTTTTAGAAAAAATTAATACAATATCCCATGAGGGCTTCATTTATAAAGTCCACCTGATGGTTCAGAATAGTATGTTACATTTGAATAACACATTTTAAAGAATTTCAAATGTTATACTACTTGGTCATCAAAACAACTCTATGAGATCATCAAGTAAAGTCAAAGAAAAACAAGAAACTTCAACAGAGTAGCAGTAATCTTGACTAAGAAGTCATTCCACTTAGAAAAAATAAAAATTTTCTTAGTTTAGTGTGTGTTAAAATGAAAAGGGAAAATATTTGGATTTTCAATGTCTGGAAATCTTTTTTGAAATTAATTCATTTTTTAAAAATTGAGATACAACATTGTATTAGTTGTAGGTGTAAAAAGTTCAGGAAACTTTAAACATGGTGACATGGATCTCTAGGTTCTATCAAAAAGAAATAGGCTAGTGAATGGATAAAAAAAAAAATCTTTGACACTTCTGCTTTGGGCTAAGACACTGCAATAGCAACCAACTTTGCCCTCAAAACTTAAATAACTAAAAAACTGGACAATTTATGTGGGGTGAAAATGTTTTCAGCCATTGGAAAATAAGTAGCACAGGACTAAATAATCCTCTAAAGAAGGGAAACAAAGCAGCTAGAAACCCTACAACTGTACCAGCTTACTGTCTGGAAGTAGTTTCCACATCATAGCATAGGACAGTAAAACCTGAACAGAGCGTGCTGGTCTGAATGAGTAAAGAGAGATAAGATAAGAGAGATATGAGGAAGGCTAAAGAATCTAGAATACGGGAGTAGAGTGCCAAAGAAGAAAGAACCGCTGAGTTCTGGAGATGAGCATTAACTCTTTGGCTGAGTATTAATCTGCACATACATGAGAAGATACTACCCAAGGACAAGGAGAGAATTACCAGAAAATTGTAGTTAGGACAATTCCTGTAGCTCCCTGAGAACTGAGAATGATTTCTGATCCCATCAACCAGAGAAGAAAGATCATATAATACATGGGGCCTCCAGTAGACTCATCTGAAGAATGCTACCTTAGTAGCAGAGCTAAGTTAGCATAAAAGCAGCTATGTGATCATCATTAAAAAGCTTTAAAAAGCAAGCTTCAAAAGGACCCAACTGATTCCAAGTAATTCAACTGAATCAGAACCAAATCTAACATTATTTAAAGGAGCTCTAGGAGACTATAAAGCACCAAGTAAATTGTGAAGGGGGAGCAGCTCAGGAAAGTAACTTCATAACATTGGGTTCACCCTGAGTTACATGGATTTGATAATAAACAGTATACCATAAATTCTGAGAACTGAACTCCAGGATAAACCACCACCTAGGTCCCAGGTGGGCCACTGGATGTCCCACATATCTAAATAGTACTGTAAAGGCTGTGAAAAACAAATTGACATTGAAACAACTAAACATGGAAAACTGACTGAAACTTGTAGCCTGAACCAAATTGAGTCAAATTTCTGCAAAAACAAATCAACATTTTCCATAGGAGTTAAGATCCACAGTCCCATAACTTAATATTCAAAATGTCCATGATATTAATTCAAAATCACTTCATATATGAAAAACCAAGAAAATCTCAATCTGCTTTGCAAAAGATAATCAATAGATGCCAACACAACCAAGATGACAAGGATGTTGGAACTTTCTGGTAAAGACTTCAAGGCAACTATTATAAAAATGCTCCAAATTTCAAAGAAAAAAACATTTTTGAAATTAATAGAAAGATAGAAAGTATCAGAAAATGACATAAAAGACATAAAGAGGAACCAAGTGGTAATTTTAAAGCTCAAAAATATAATAACCAAAGGAAAAAAAGAAAAAAAATTATCAGACAGGCTCAAGAGTAGAATGGAATCATTAGAGGAAGAGTTTATAAATTTAAAGATAGATCAATAGAAATTATCTGAACAACCAGAGGAAAATAAGAATGATCAGAGTCTCAAACACCTGTGGGGCAATATGAAAGAGGGCTGACATTTGTATCAGTGGAATATCAGAAGTACAGGAGAAAAAGTGTGGTGGAGAACAAATATTTGAAGTTATAGTGGTCAAAAAAACCTTCAAATTTGGCAAAAAGATTCAAGCAGCTCAGTGTATCTCCATAGAATATACTCAAAAAATCTACTCCCAAACAAATCAAATCAAACTGCCAAAAACTAAAGACAAGTACCTTGAAACAACTAGAGAAAAACAATTCATTTTATGATTTGAATAATATCAGATTTCTCATCAGAAATTGTGGAATCCAGAAATAAAGAAATAACATTTTTAAAGTGCTTAAAGAGGGGCATCTGCCTGGCTCAGTCAGTGGAATGTGGGACTCTTGATCTCAGGATTGTACGTTCATGCCTCACATCAGATATAGAAATTGCCTAAAAATAAAATCTTTTAAAAAATATTTTATTTAATTATTTGACAGAGATTACAAGTAGGTGGAGAGGCAGGCAGAGAGAGAGGAGGAAGCAGGCTCCCTGCTGAGCAGAGAGCCCGATGCAGGGCTTGATCCCGGGACCCCGAGACCATGACCTGAGCCAAAGGCAGAGGCTTTAACCCACTGAGCCACCCAGGTGCCCCCAAAATAAAATCTTTTTTAAAAAAATACTGAAAGAAAAAGCTGTAAACCTAGAATCCTATATTCAATGATAATATCTTTCAGGCATTAAAGAGAATAAAAATATTCTCATATGAAGAAAAACAAAGCTAATTCATTTTTAGTAGATTTACTCTTTTAAAAATTTTACTAAAAGAAGTTACTCATGCTGAATGGAAATGATATAAACATAAGTTTTTCTTTCTTTACAATTTTGGAATATAGTTTCTTCTAACAAACAGACCAAAATACATACAGAATCTAGTATACTGCCTTGTTGTCTTTACCTATATGATTATATTCTCTTTTTTTAAGTCTTTTATAATTTTCATCTTTATAGTTACATTCTATCATTTCAATGTATTTAATTTTATTTTTGTATATATTTTGTATATTATATATCAAGATATATAAAAATTACATAATATATAATATATATAATTTTATATAATGTATATCATAATTTATAATATGAGTTAACATATAAATACATAAAATAAAATATATTATGAATTTATTATATATAATATATAATACACATAATATATAATATAAACACACACACACATATATATATACACATACCCTCTTTTCCTTCTTTACAATTTTGGGATATAGTTTCTTCTAAAAAAACTTCTAAAAACAGACCAAAGCACACACAGAGGATCCAATGTATTGCTCTGTTCTGCTCACCTCTCTCTCTTTCTCCCTCTCATTCATATATATATATATATATATATATATATATATATAGTTTGTTTCAGGTCTCTTCTGATTTGATTGGGTATATTTTTCTGGGGCATTTTTGCCATTTTAGTATTTTCTTCTCTCATTCATCTATTCTTCTCTGAATAGAATGACAACACAAAAAATCTCACCACAAAAAAAGAGAACAAGAGGTAGTACCAATTGACAGGGACCTAATTAGTATGGATATAAGTAAGATGTCAGAAGTAGAGTTCAGAATAATGATTATAAAATACTAAGCTGGGTTTGAAAAAAGCATAGAAGACACTAGAGAATCCTTTCTGGAGAAATAAAATCTTATCAAGTCAAAATCAAAAAGGATTTTAATAAGATGCAATAAAAAAATGGAGGCTCTGTTAGAATAAATGAGACAGAACAGAGAATTAGTGATATATAATTAGTGATATAGAAGACCAAATGTTGGAGAATAAAGAAGCTGAGAAAAAGAGAGATAAACAACTACTCGATCACAATGGGAGAATTCAAAAGATAAGTGATATGATCAGGTGAAAGAATATTAGAATATTTAAGCTCCCATAAGAGGAGGAAAGAGAGAGGGAGGTAGAAGGTATGTTGGAGCAAATTATAGCAGGGAACTTACCTAATCTGAGGATGGAAGCAGGCATTCAGGAGGCAAAGAAAACACCTCTCAAAAATCAATAAAAATAGATCAATATCTCGACATATAATAGTGAAGCTTGAAAATCTCAGAGACAAAGAGAAAATCCTGAAAGCAGCTCAGGACAAGAGGTCCATAACCTACAAAGGTAGAAACATTAGGCTGGTAGCAGACATATCCACAGAGACATAGCAGGCCAGAAAGGACTGGCATGATATATTCAGGGTGCTAAATAATAAAAATATGCAGCTAAGAATACTTGACCCGGGGGGGAGAAGTAAGATGGCAGAGGAGTAGGAGACTGAAATATCATCAGGTCCCAGGAGTTCAGCTAGATAGTTATCAAATCATTCTGAACACCTACAAACTCAACAGGAGATAGAAGAGAAGAGCAGCAATTCTAGGAACAGAAAATCGACCACTTTCCAGAAGGTAGGACATGCGGAGAAATGAATGTGAAGCAACGGGAAGACAGACCACAGGGGGAGGAGCTGGCTCACAGCAAGTGAGAGAGCAGCAGAGCACAAAATTGGAACTTTTAGAAGTCTGCTCCACTGAGGGACATCGCTCCAGAGGCTAAAAGGGGGGTGGAGCCCCTTTTTAAAAATTTGGGATTTTAAAAGGACAGTGTGGTGTTAGGACCCCCGGGGTCACAGAAAGACCGGGGGTGTCTGAGTATGGCAGAGCTCCCAGGGATTGGAGCAGGGAAGCTGGCTATACAGACAGAGCCCAGGAGTGCACTCTCAGCTCAGTGTTACCTTAAACCGTGATCCAAGGCACAGTCGGGCTACTGGTCTTCAAGCAGGGACCCCTCAAGTGGAGGTTCCAGAGAGAGCCCCTCCTTCCTCCACTGGGAAGAGCAGCACGGGAGCATGCAGCAGGAAATTGCTGGGTTTGGAGAGTCCAAACGGGGTCATGCACCAGAGACAGAAACTCTCAGTCACAGGCTGGGTGAGCTCAAAGGGCCAGAGACCAGGGAGATGGGATTGACTGACTGCTTTTCTCTGAGGGTGCACTGAGGAGTGGGGCCCTGAGCTCTTGGTTCCTATGGGCCGGAGATTTGGAGGCCGCCGTCTTCATTCCCATCCTCCAAAGCTGTAAGAAAAGTGTTCAGGGGACAAAAGCTAATGAGAGTGAACCCAAGCAGATTACTTAGCCTGGCCACCGGTAAGGACAGTGCAATTCCGCCTTGGGCAAAGACATTTGAGAAACACTGCAACAGGCCCATCCTCTAGAAGATCAGCAAGAATATCCAGCCAAGACCAAGTTCACTGATCAATGAGAACTGCAGAACTCCCGAGTTAGGGGGAAGCAACATAAATTCATGGTTTTTTTTTCTCATGATCCTTTAGTCTTTCAAAGTTAAATTTTTTTAATTTTATTTTTTTCTCATTCTATTTTTTAACCTTTCTTATTTCCTATTTTAACATTTTTAAACTAGTTTATCTTATCAGTACCTTTTTAAAAAATCTTTTAAAGTTTTCATTGTTATAGTCATATTTTATCCCTTCATTATATTTAACCTTATTTTTTGTACACATATAGGCTTTTCTTCTTTAAAATTTTGGGATACAATTTCTTCTAATAGATCAAAATATACCCTAAATCTAGTGCATGACTTTGTACTAGTCCCCAGCCTGATCACATTCTCTCTATTTCTTTTTCTAACCAACTTATCTTATCAATTCCATTTTTAGAATCTTTTTAAATTTTCATCTTTACAGTCATATTCCATCTCTTCATTGTGTTTACCCTTATTTTTGTATATACATATTTTTTTTCTTTAAAATTTTGGGAGGTAGTTTCTTCTAAGAGACCAGAATACACCCAAAATCAAGTGGGTGGCTCTGTTCAATTCACCAGTCTAATATATATATATATTTTTTCTATTTTTTTAAAAATTTTTACCCTTTTCATATCACCCTGGTTTTGGTCTCCTAATTTGGTTAAAAAATAAAAAATAAAAAAACTCACCACACAAAAAAAAAGAACCAGAGGCAGTACCGACATCTAGGGGCCTAATCAATACAGGCATGAGTAATACGTCAGAACTAGAGTTCAGAATGACGATGATCAAGGTGCTAGTTGGGCTCGAAAAAACCATGGAAAATATTAAAGAATCCCTTTCTGAAGAAACAAAATCCATTTCTGAAGAAATAAAATAACTAAAATCTAAGCAAGTTGAAATATAAAAAGCTTCCTACACTGTTGGTGGGAATGCAAGCTAGTGCAGCCACTCTGGAAAACACCATGGAGATTCCTCAAAAAGTTGAAAATAGAGGTACCCTATGACCCAGCAATCGTACTACTAGATATTTACCCTAAAGATACAAACGTAGTGGTCTGAAGGGGCATATGCACCCAAGTGTTTATAGCAGCAATGTCCACAATAGCCAAACTATGGAAAGAACCTAGATGTCCTTCAACAGATGAATGAATAAAGAAGATGTGGTATATATACACGATGGAATACTATGCAGCCATCAAAGGAAATGAAATCTTGCCATCTGCAATAACATGGATGGAACTAGAAGGTATTATGCTTAGTGAAATAAGTCAATCAGAGAAAGACAATTATCATATGATCTCTCTGATATGAGGAATTTGAGATGGTTATGGAGGGTAGCAAAAGAAAAAATGAAACAAGATGGAATCGGGAGAGAGACAAACCATAAGAGACTCTTAATCTCACAAAACAAACTGAGGGTTGCTGGGGGGTGGGGGGTAGGGATAGGGTGGTTGGATTATGGACATTGGGGAGGGTATGTTCTATGGTCAGTGCCGTGAAATGTGTAGGACTGATGATTCACATACCTGTACCCCTGAGGCAAATAATACATTGTATGTTAATAAAAATAATTTAATTTAAAAAAATCAAGCATATAGGGGTGAGTCAGTCAATTAAGCATTTGTTGGGACTCTTGATTTCACCTCAGGTCATGATCTCAGGGTCATGAGACTGAGCCCAACATTGGGCTCCATGCTGGGTATGAAGGCTGCTTAGGATTCTCTCTCTCTTCCTCTGCCCTCCCCTGCATATCCCTTTTAAATTAAATAAATGAATAGGGGCGCTTGGGTGGCTCAGTGGGTTAAAGCCTCTGCCTTCGGCTCAGGTCATGATCCCATGGTCCTGGGATCAAGCCACACATCGGGCTCTCTGTTGAGCAGGGAGCCTGCTTCTTCCTCTCTCTCTGCCTGCTTCTCTGCCTACTTGTGATATCTGTCAAATTAAAAAAAAAAAACAACTTTTAAAAATTTAAATAAACGAATAAATAAATATATTTAAGACCAAGCAAATAAATAAAAAAGACAATTATTAACTCGAAGAGGGAAAAATTTTCTGAGGAAAATAAAAGTAACCATAAGATACTATATAGCTCAGCTATGAACAGTGTTCACATAAACCTACTAGCATAAATTCTGAATTAAAACTTAATCAAATTACGATGTAACTATATTGGGGAGTGTGGATAGGTATGGGAAGAGTAAGTGGATATGGTGGAGACAAGGAAGATAAAACAGCTAAATCCTTATATTTCATAATTAGGAAGTTTACTACATCTACCCCAAATTTTAAAAATCAACATGTAAAATCACAGCATGTTTTTTATTGTCATAAAGACAAATATCAAGTAATCATCTAAAATATTTAAAATGTTTGCCTCTGGAGAAGCTGAGGAAATGAACAGATCAGAGACTGTTTTATTTTCAATAAGCTTATTACAACTGTATAATCCTTAAAATTATATACATAGATAATCTTGGTCAAAAGATATTTGGACAAGTTAGAGAAAGAATAAGGAATGACAAGATGTGTAATACGAAGAGATTTAAAAAGTACTTAATGAAGAAAAACTGAACTAAATCATGAATGATAGTGAAGAATATACTAAAAATGTTTAACTGTCAGTATCAGGATGTTCAAATGACCCAAGATTTGCAAATTAAGTATTTTTTTCAGTGCTACTATTTTGTTTTAAAGTTTACTTTGTGTTAAAAAATACTAAAGGAATATTCTCCCAACCAACTTAACTTTATCAACTCTTTTTTTAGAAATTAAAAAAAAATTTTTTTTCATTTTTATAGGCATAGTCCATCCCTTCATAGTGTTTACCCTTATATGCGTTTTTTGTTCTTTAAAATTTTGAGAGGTAGTTTCTTCTAAGAGACCAAAATACTCCCAAAATTAAGTGGGCAACCCTGTTCTAGTCACCAGTCTAATATATATATATTTTTTTCTTTTTTATATTTTTTCTTTATTTGTTTTCTTTTTTAAATTTTTTTTCTCTGAACTTCTTTTTATTCCCTTCTCCCCCCCACGATTTGGGGGTCTCTTCTGGTTTGACTGAAGCGCATTTTCCTGGGGTCTTTGCCACCCTTTTAGTATTTTATTTGCTCCTTCATATACTCTTATCTGGACAAAATGACAAGGTGGAAAATCTCACCACAAAAAAAGAACAAGAGGCAGTACCGAAGGCTAGGGACCTAATCAATACAGACATTGGTAATACGTCAGATCTAGAGTGACAGAATGATGATTCTCAAGGTTCTAGCCAGGCTCGAAAAAGGCATGGAAGATATTAGAGAAACCCTTTCTGGAGATATAAAAGCCCTTTCTGGAGAAATAAAAGAACTAAAATCTAACCAAGTGGAAATCAAAAAAGCTATTAATGAGGTACAGTAAAAAATGGAGGCTCTTACTGCTAGGATAAATGAGGCAGAAGAAAGAATTACTGTTATAGAAGACCAAATGACAGAGAATAAAGGAGCTGAGCAAAAGAGGGACAAACAGCTACTGGACCATGAGGGGAGAATTCGAGAAATAAGTGACACCATAAGACGAAACAACATTAGAATAATTGGGATTCCAGAAGAAGAAGAAAGAGAGAGGGGAGCAGAAGGCATATTGGAGAGAATTATTGTAGAGAATTTCCCTAATATGGCAAAGGGAACAAGCATCAAAATCCAGGAGGTACAGAGAACCCCCCTCAAAATCAACAAGAATACATCCACACCCTGTCACCTAATAGTAAAATTTACAAGTCTTAGTGACAAAGAGAAAATCCTGAAAGCAGCCCGGGAAAAGAAGTCTGTAACATACAATGGTAAAATATTAGATTGGCAGCAGACTTATCCACAGAGACCTGGCAGGCCAGAAAGAACTGGCATGATATATTCAGAGCACTGAACGAGAAAAACATGTAGCCAAGAATACTATATCTAGCTCGGCTATCATTGAAAACAGAAGGAGAGATAAAAATCTTCCAGGACAAACAAAAACTGAAAGAATTTGCAAACACCAAACCAGCTCTACAGGAAATATTGAAAGGGGTCCTCTAAGCAAAGAGAGAGCCTAAAAGTAGTAGATCAGAAAGGAACAGGGACAATATACAGTAACAGTCACCTTACAGGCAATACAATGGCACTAAATTCATACCTCTCAATAGTTACCCTGAATGTAAACGGGCTAAATGCCCCAATCAAAAGACACAGGGTATCAGAATGGATAAAAAAACAAAACCCATTAATATGTTGCCTACAAGAAACTCCTTTTAGACCCGAAGACACTGCCAGATTTAAAGTGAGGGGGTGGAAAACAATTTACCATGCTAATGGACATCAGAAGAAAGCTGGGGGTGGCAATCTTTATATCAGATCAATTAGATTTTAAGTCAAAAACTATAATAAGAGATGAAGAAGGACACTATATCATACTCAAAGGGTCTGTCCAACAAGATCTAACAATTTTAAGTATCTATGCCTCTAACATGGGAGCAGCCAACTATATAAACCAATTAATAACAAAATCAAAGAAACACATCAACAATAATACAATAATAGTAGGGGATTTTAACACTCCCCTCACTGAAATAAACAGATCATCCAAGCAAAAGATCAACAAGGGAATAAAGGCCTTAAATGACACACTGGACCAGATGGACATCACAGATATATTCAGAATATTCCATCCCAAAGCAACAGAATACACATTCTTCTCTAGTGCACATGGAACATTCTCCAGAATAGATCACATCCTGGGTCATAAATCAGGTCTCAACTGTTATCAAAAGATTGGGATAATTCCCTGCATATTTCAGACCACAATGCTCTGAAGCTAGAACTCGATCACAATAGGAAATTTGGAAAGAACCCAAATACATGGAGACCAAACAGCATCCTTCTAAAGAATGAATGGGTCAACCAGGAAATTAAAGAATTGAAAAAATTCATGGAAACAAATGATAATGAAAACACAACGGTTCAAAATCTGTGGAACACAGCAAAGGCTGTCCTGAGAGGAAAATATATAGCAGTACAAGCCTTTCTCAAGAAACAAGAAAGGCCTCAAATACACAACCTAACCCTACACCTAAAGGAGCTGGAGAAAGAACAACAAAGAAAGCCTAAACCCAGCAGGAGAAGAGAAATAATAAAGATCAGAGCAGAAATCAATGAAATAGAAACCAAAAAAACAATAGAACAAATCAATGAAACTAGGAGCTGGTTCTTTGAAAGAATTAATAAGATTGATAAAACCCTGGCCAGACTTATCAAAAAGAAAAGAGAAAGGACCCAAATAAATAAAATCATGAATGAAAGAGGAGAGATTACAACCAACACCAAAGAAATACAAACAATTATAAGAACATACTATTGAGCAACTCTACGTCAACAAATTTGACAATCTGGAAGAAATGGATGCATTCCTAGAGACATATAAACTATCACAACTGAACCAGGAAGAAATAGAAAACCTGAACAGACCCATAACCAAAAAGGAGATTGAAACTGTCATCAAAAATCTCCAAACAAACAAAAGCCCAGGGCCAGACGGCTTCCCAGGGGAATTCTACCAAACATTTAAAGAAGAATTAATTCCTATTCTCCTGAAACTGTTCCAAAAAATAGAAATGGAAGGAAAATTCCAAACTCATTTTATGAGGCCAGCATCACCTTGATCCCAAAACCAGACAAGGATCCCATCCTAAAAGAGAATTACAGACCAATATCCTTGATGAACACAGATCCGAAAATTCTCACCAAAATACTAGCCAATAGGATTCAACAGTACATTAAAAGGATTATTCACCACAATCAAGTGGGATTTATTCCAGGGCTGCAAGGTTGGTTCAACATCCATAAATCAATCAATGTGATACAGCACATTAATAAAAGAAAGAACAAGAACCATATGATACTCTCAACAGATGCTGAAAAAGCATATACAAAGTACAGCATCCCTTCATGATCAAAACTCTTCAAAGTGCAGGGATAGAGGGCACATACCTCAATATTATCAAAGCCATCTATGAAAAACCCACCGCAAATATCATCCTCAATGGAGAAAAACTGAAAGCTTTTCTGCTAAGGTCAGGAACACGGCAGGGATGTCCGTTATCACCACTGCTATTCAACATAGTACTAGAAGTCCTAGCCTCAGCAATAAGACAACAAAAAGAAATTAAAGGCATCCAAATCAGCAAAGAAGAAGTCAAACTATCACTCTTTGCAGATGATATGATACTATAGGTGGAAAACCCAAAAAACTCCACTCCAAAACTGCTAGAACTTGTACAGGAATTTAATAAAGTGTCAGGATATAAAATCAATGCACATAAATCAGTTGCATTTCTCTACACCAACAGCAAGACAGAAGAAAGAGAAATTAGGAGTCAATCCCATTTACAACTGCACCCAAAACCATAAGATATAAACCTAACCAAGGAGGCATAGGATCTGTACTCAGAAAACTACAGAACACTCATGAAAGAAATTGAGGAAGACAGAAAGAAATGGAAAAATGTTCCATGCTCATGGATTAGAAGAACAAATATTGTTAAAGTGTCTATGCTACTTAGAGCAATCTTTACATTTAATGCAATCCCTATCAAAATACCACCCATTTTTTTCAAAGAAATGGAACAAATAATCCTAAAATTTATATGGAACCAGAAACGACCTCAAATAGCCAAAGAAATACTGAAAAAGAAAGCCAAAGTCGGTGGCATCACAATTCCGGACTTCAAGCTGTATTAGAAAGCTGTCATCATCAAGACTGTATGGTACTTGCACAAAAACAGACACATAGATCAATGGAACAGAATAGAGAGCCCAGAAATAGACCCTCAACTCTATGGTCAACTAATCTTCGACAAAGCAGGAAAGAATGTCCAGTGGAGAAAAGATAGCCTCTTCAACAAATGGTGTTGGGAAAATTGGACAGCCACATGAAGAAAAATGAAATTGGACCATTTCCTTACATCACACACGAAAATAGACTCAAAATGGATGAAGGACCTCAATGTGAGAAAGGAATCCATCAAAATCCTTGAGGAGAACACAGGCAGCAACCTCTTCGACCTCAGCCACAGCAACTTCTTCCTAGGAACATTGCCAAAGGCAAGGGAAGCAAGGGCAAAAATGAACTATTGGGATTTCATCAAGATCAAAAGCTCCATATACACTATGGAGTATTATGCCTCCATCAGAAAGGATGAATACCCAACTTTTGTAGCAACATGGATGGGACTGGAAGAGATTATGTTGAGTGAAATAAGTCAAGCAGAGAGAGTTAATTATCATATGGTTTCACTTATTTGTGGAGCAAAACAAATAACACGGAGGACATGGGGAGATGGAGAGGAGAAGGGAGTTGAGGGAAATTGAAAGGGGAGGTGAACCATGAGAGACTATGGACTCTGAAAAATAACCTGAGGGGTTTTGAAGGGGTGAGGGGTGGGAGGTTAGGGGAGCCTGGTGGTGGGTTTTAGGGAGGGCACGTATTGCATGGAGCACTGGGTGTGGTGCAAAAACAATGAATACTGTTACTGCTGAAAAGAAATAAAAATAAATTTTTTAAAAAAGGACAAAAGACAAAAGTTACCAAATCAGAAAGAAGGAACATTGCTGCTGACCCTACAGAAATGAAAAGACTTATAAGGAAATACTATAAACAATGTTATGTCAATAGACAATCCCAATGAAATGAGCAAATTCCTAGAGAAATGCAATGAACAATATTGACTCATGAAAATAGAAAGTATGAATTTATCTGTAACAAAGATATTTATTAGTAAGTAAAACTCTTACTAGAGAGAAAAAAAAAAAGATGAAAAGCTTTTGCAGCACAAAGGAAACAGTTAACAAAACCAAAAGACAACTGACAGAATGGGAGAAGATATTTGCAAATGACATATCAGATAAAGGGCTAGTGTCCAAAATCTATAAAGAACTTATCAAACTCAACACCCAAAGAACAAATAATCCAATAAAGAAATGGGCAGAGGACATAAACAGACATTTCTGCAAAGAAGACATCCGGATGGCCAACAGACACATGAAAAAGTGTTCCACATCACTCGGCATCAGGGAAAGAGATATGCAAACGACATATCAGATAAAGGACTAGTATCCAAAATCTATAAAGAGCTTAGCAAACTCAACACCCAAAGAACAAACAATCCAATCAAGAAATGGACAGAGGACATGAACAGACATTTCTGCAAAGAAGACATCCAAATGGCCAACAGACACATGAAAAAATGCTCCACATCTCTCGGCATCAGGGAAATACAAATCAAAGCCACAATGAGATACCACCTCACACCAGTCAGAATGGCTAAAATTAACAAGTCAGGAAATGACAGATGCTGGCGAGGATGCGGAGAAAGGGGAACCCTCCTACACCGTTGGTGGGAATGCAAGCTGGTGCAACCACTCTGGAAAACAGCATGGAGATTCCTCAAAAAGTTGAAAATAGAACTACCCTATGACCCAGCAATCACACTACTAGGTATTTACCCTAAAGATACAAACGTAGTGATCCGAAGGGGCACATGCACCTGAATGTTTATAGCAGCAATGTCTACAATAGCCAAACTATGGAAAGAACCTAGATGTCCATCAACAGATGAATGGATAAAGAAGATGTGGTATATATACACAATGGAATACTATGGCAGCCATCAAAAGAAATGAAATCTTGCCATTTGCAATGACGTGGATGGAGCTAGAGTGTATCATGCTTAGTGAAATAAGTCAATCGGGAAAAGACAACTATCATATGATCTCCCTGATATGAGGAAGTGGAGATGCAACATGGGGCGTTTCGGGGGTAGGAAAAGAGTAAATGAAACAAGATGGGATCTGGAGGGAGACAAACCATAAGTGACTCTTAATCTCACAAAACAAACTGAAGGTTGCTGGGGGTCGGGGGTTGGGAGAGGGGGGTGGGGTTATGGACATTGGGGAGGGTATGTGCTATGGTGAGTGCTGTGAAGTGTGTAAACGTGTCAATTCACACACCTGTACCCCTGGGGATAAAGATACATTATATGTTTATAAAAAAATTTAAAACAATTAGAGAAAAAAAAAAAAAGCTTTTGCACAGTAAGGAAACCATCAAGAAAACAAAAATACAACCTACTGGATGGGAGAAGATATTTCCAAATGACTATCTGAAAAGAGGTTAGTATTCAAAATGCATAAAGGACTTCTACAACTCAACACCAAAATAATAATAATAACAAAATAAAACTAAAAACAAAACAAAACAAAAAAAACCAATCTAATTAAAAATTAGGTAGAATAGACATTTTTCCAAAGAAGACATAGATGGGTGACAGACACATTTAAGAACCTCAACATTGGGGCACCTGGGTGGCTCAGTAGGTTGAAGCCTCTGCCTTCGGCTTGGGTCATGGTCTCAGGGTCCTGGGAATGAGTCTCGCTTCGGGTTCTCTGCTCAGCGGGGAACCTACTTCCTCCTCTCTCTCTGCCTGCCTCTCTGCCTACTTGTAATCTCTATCTATCAAATAAATAAATAAAATCTTTTAAAAAAATGCTAAGGGAAAGATAAAAGTAGAAAATTAAGAGATAGTTATGCGACCAATTTTAATAGGTATATTTAGGATATTAAGCTTTACCTCCCTAATTTAAAAGAGCAATGGTTTCAGAGAAGGCTTTAAAACTCGTATGATAGGGCGCCTGGGTGGCTCAGTGGGTTAAAACTCGTATGATAAAACCTATCAATGAGGGTTTAATTTAAAAGACAAGTTATTTATAAACAAAGCTTATCATAGCAACAAGAGCTCACTTACAAAAACCCTCATACTGGTGCTGTAGTTCATCCAAAGTAAATATAATATCTCTAATATCCACCCTGTGGTTACCTGTAATAGAAAGAATAAGTTCAAACATTGTCTTTCTTTTTTTGAACATAAATATTACTTCCATCCTATTCTAATATGAAAATAACATGGAGATGTGTGGAATGCGGAGTGGAGGGCCAGCTATTATAGGTTTTGAATAATAGGTGTTTGAATATAGGTTTTGAATTATAGGTTTCGATGCTAACTGGAATTGCAAATTAATAATTCAGTACACACTGAAATGTAAGATGAAGACCATTATTTTCTTTTCTCCTTAATAAGAGTTTCCCGTCAAAAGAAATTAGTCACCTTTTAAGCCTGAAAGCTAAGTGATCAGGATAATATTTTAATAAAACACTTTTTCTGAGAGTTCACCACAGGTAGAATTTCAAGTTTTAACTCTTGTCTTCCTCACTAGATCATGAGCTCTTCAAGAGCAGAGAAGGTGTCATTTGTTTCCCCAATGCCTGGCAAAGTATCTACTTCCCAACACTTGAAAGTTATTTTTTAAGACTTTATTTATTTATTCATGAGAGACAGGTAGACGGGGGGCGGGGGGGTAGAGGCAGAGGGAGAAACAGGCTCCCCGCAGAGCAGGGAGCCCAATGCAGGACTCGATCCTATGACCCTGAGATCATGACCTGAGCCAAAGGCAGATGCTTAACCAACCGAGCCACCCAGGCACCCTTAAAAATTATTTTTGAATGAATAAAATAAACTGAAGGCTGTAAAGAATAATGCAATGTCCACATTGTGGACAGCAGAAAACCATTTATTTAGCATCTTCTATGTGTTGGGCACTCGTAAGTATAGTTTCCTATCATTCCTGCCCTTGCCTTTTTCTAAGACCATTTTCCTTCTTAGACAGTGTATGACAGAGAATGGGTTCAGAGGCAGTGACCTTAAATATGTCATTCCAATTGCGCACAGAGGTAGAAAATGCTTTTCCCAATAGTTCTTGCCTCTAAATGTTTGACTTTGCTTGACATCCAAGGGGAAAAAGACCAGGAGCTGACTTCCCTACCTATAAAAACAGTAGGTTTATTCTTCCATCTGTGCATAAGAAATCAACTGCTCAATTACATGCATAAGCAAAAACCCTCAAAAAAAGAGGCAAGCTTTTAATGTGCCTTCTGAGTCAAAGAAGAATTATACACAATATAGTGTTGGTGTTGGGTAGGTTTGATTCATTCTGATTTTTGAAAATTGGTAAGCTGCATCGGGTGAAGGCCTTTAAATTACTGCAAAGCAAGGTAAGTATTTGACCCAATCAAAGAATTGCTAGACCAATTGATGCTAAGTTGTCTTCTGATTAGGAACTGTTTCTTACATTCTGTTTTTTTTATTTCCTTGGTATTTAATCTCATTTTCTTCTTGATTTTGGTACTAACACCCCACTTAGTCTCCACAGGGAATTCCTGGCACTTACCGTAGATTGAGTCCATGTCCTAAGTTCTTAGATCACAGCTTAAGTCCTAAAATAATTCAAGGCTTCAGCCCTCAAACTCTTGAATTTGATCAGTGAAAAGTATTCTGTTGGACTATACATAAATTAATCCAATGGAGAAGGACATATTGTTTATATCCACTCTTCACTTAAAAAACTCCCTTCTCTGGAAAGAAGTCCACTATCAACCAGTGAGAATGCAGTAGCTAACTATAGATTCACTAGCTCTTGCTCAAAATTTATTTCTTGCTTCTATACAAAAATAGATCTATCACAAACCTCCCAAACAATATTATCTATTTAAATAGTCCCTGGTGGCCAAAGAAGCATTACAGAATCTGAAATTACTATTTTGGCTCCTATCTGGCTTATCAGAACCTTAATGAATAATTCCTGGTTGAGACTGAGGCAATCAGTATAGTTATAGACACAATTTATTTCATAAGGTAAGTTCAAAACAGCCTCCCATTCTCATATATGTACTTCAGGAGGAAATTCAACCTGGAAAATATAAACACCTAGTGTGGAAAAAAAATATCCTAATCATCAAGGTCATATTCAGACATTACTTTGAAGGTGTTAAGTGACTGTTAATACTACATTTCCACAATCTTCACAACAGTTCCACAATATCAAAAACCTCCTCTATCAAAAAAATACACTAGTCACTATTCACTCAGTTAAATTATCAGATTACTAATCACCATGAGAGAAAAAAAACTACTGCACCAAAATATCCTATTTCAAAAACAAAACTACCTGACACTCCCAGAACTCTAACCAAGTTATTTCCCATATTTCTCTTGCCATATCTTAATGAAGCAAACGCTTGTTGGACTTCCTTGCAAATTCTAATGGCATAATTCTTTCCTCTTCATTGTGAATACTCATAAAGATGAACATATTCTCCACGTATCATTATTACTCAAAAAAGCCAAAGCAAATACAAAAACAAGAAGTTAAAACAGTACCTATAACAGGATGATATACCTTCTACTAGTTACATCACTCCTTACTTCAAAATTCTGTTACAGAAGAATGCATATCTCCTACCTAGGGTAATCCAAGAATTCTGGCATTCTGGAGTCTTTGGAGTTCTTTCCTTTAATACTTAAGTTAAATAGTTCAGACCCCAGTCCATACACATAAATCAGTACTCCCTCCAAAATTTGAGGATTCCTGAGTGTTTTATACTCTTGCAATTGATTTGTATTTCTTCTACTCCCCTGGACTCTTGATCTCACTTACATCATCATATTCTATAGGTCCTATAAGTCTCTCCATCCCAAGCCTACCTAACACAGAACTTATAGATCTTTCTCCTTTAAATACCACACCAACACTACTAACACAAGGCTATTGTACGTAACCAACTTTTACTAGATAACTTGCAATTAATGGGAGTACAGGAGTTCTTTATAGTACAACAAGCAACATCAAACTACTGTCCTGAGGTCTATAGTTACTCTCTACTGACTGTAGGACTCCCAATCCACTCTTAGCTGCCCTCAATATTGTTCCTCCAGCTGCCAATTAGCCACTATGGTAATCTAAATTCCTGTTGTTTACTTACATAGAGTACTTTACCTTACCTTTTTGCTCAAACTAGGTGTCTCCCAATAGACTTTAACTTCCATAATCAAACAAACCTATTAAAATTATTTTCCTAGTGAAAAGACAAGGACGTTCCCTGTGAGGAATTTTATCTTAGGTCACAACCAGCTTATCAAAATGACATAGTGAAGAAATCTTATTCTCTCTGGTTGGAGGAGATGGAGTAAAGGGTGAGACTTATTAACTAATTCAACATATATTTGTTGAGCAGTTAATATGTACCATAAGCACTGTACTAATAGGTACTGAGGATACAATAGTGAGTAAAAAGTAGACATGATACCTGCTTTCCTAGTGCTCTTATTTGAGAAACAGATCTTAATAAAATAATAAGAAATAAAAATTGCAATTGTGGTTAGGGCTATGAGAGTGATATGAGAATCTGAGCTCGTTAGAGAAGTCATGGAAACATCCCTATAGAGTTGAGTTTAAATCCAAAGTGGAAGTAGGAATTAACTAGGAGGAGCATAATGTTCCAGAGAAAGAAAAGAACACATGCAAAGGCTATGGCAGGAGAAGGCATGGCATACAACCGAAACTCTGTGAAGGTACAGTAAGCAAAGCAGAATGTGGTCTGCGACAAAGCTGGAGACCTACTGTAAAGGCCAGATATTACAAGCCCTTGACCACAACATTAAAGAGTTCTTCATTCCAAGAAGTATTTTTAGATTTTATGTAGGGAGGTAACATGATGAGATGTGTATTTAAAAAAAAAAAAAAAAGATTATTCTAGCTATAATGCAAAGCGGGGGGGAAGACCAGATATGGGTGGACTTGTGCCCTAAAGACTATTTAATAATATGGCTTGAGATTAATATTTAAAATCCATACTTTATGGATATCTTCATTCCTCAGAACGTCCCTCCACTTATGTCTACCAACCCGCCATAAATGACTACCTAGTAAAATCCATGTAGCCTGGGGTGCCTGGGTGGCTCAGTCAGTTAAACAACCAACTGTTGATTTTCACTCAGGTCATAATTTCAGAGTTGTGAGATTGAACCCCATGTCAGGCTCTATGCTGGGTGTGGAGTCTGCTTAAGATTTTCTGTCTGCCCCTCTCATTCCTCTCCCTCTCAAAAAAAAAAAAAAGAAAGAAAGAAAAGAAAAAGAAATAAAGGAAGAAAGAAAAGGAAAGGAAAGGAAAGAAAAAAGAAATCCATGCAGCCTGGTTCTATCTTCACACCACATTTCAGCAACCAAGGGCCCCCTATAAAGCTACCATTAACAAATGACAAAAACCAGTGGAAGCCCATTGAATGGATGTCATGTCTGATTATTTTTCTGCCATATTTATACAAACTATTCTCTCAGTCTAAAATATCTTTCTCATTCTTCATTACCACTTTCAACCAATTAACCCCTACCGATCCTTCAAGATTTAGATCAGATATAACATCCTCTGACAATCTTTCCCTGGTGCTTCCAGGATACATTTGCAGCCTATCTACATTCTATGATAGTATTTGCTATATAACATTATAATTCTCATTTTACTTGACTCTTTCCACACTAGAATGTGAGGTCCTTTGGAATAAGAAGTGTGTTCTATTCATCTGTGTATCACCTAGCACAGTTCCAAGCACAGTAGATATTAAATGACTAAATGAATGGATAATCAAAGAATCAATAATTTATCAGCCCACTATTATCAGCCACCCCCTCATGACATGTAAACATATAATACAAAACATCTGCTAAATATATTTGTAATGTTTATTTTTTTTAAGATTTTATTTATTTATTTGACAGATAGAGATCACAAGTAGGCAGAGAGGCAGGCAGAGAGAGAGGAAGGGAAGCAGGCTCCCTGCTGAGCAGAGAGCCCGATGTGGGGCTCGATCCCAGGACCCTGGGATCATGACCTGAGCCGAAGGTAGAGGCTTAACCCACTGAGCCACCCAGGTGACCCTATATTTGTAATGTTTAAAAGAAATCTACATTTTGCAGAGTAACTGAATAACATAGGAAGATTATGTAATCAAAACTATCTAAAAAATTTTTAAATTCAAGATATTTAGGTCTCCTAACTTGTGAAACCAATGCCCTCAACACTACAGAAACTATCTCTACACAGACAAGAAATAACTACTGGAAAAGAGAGCTAAATTTGAAAAGAAAATAAATCAATTTTTCTCTTTGATTTTTACCAAACATACCAAAATACAACAATTTTAGAAATTTCTCATTTAATTGTCCTAGGCTATCTCTTACCATAAGACATCAGTAAGCAGTGATAATGGCAAAAGGGTAATAATCAAGAAGAAAAAGAAGGAGAAATAAAGGATAAATCAGAAAACTGATATCCAAGAAAGATATATATACATATTAATTCAAATAACTCACTGTCTATACTAGCATGTTTTATCACTTCCTGAAAAGTTTCAGGGATTACAGGGATATCCATGCTATCCAAAACAGCAGCCAGTTCTTCAGTGGCAACTCGACCACTTTTTATCCTACAGAAAATCTTCAAGGCATTCTGGAATGCTGCAAAAATACAATAAACAAAGAAATTATTTTGCCATAAGAATCAACAGCTTTTCTTGGAGGAGCTAATTTTGTGTCAATAATCTACCAGAGGAAAATAACATAGGCATAGGTTTTCTATATATATAGATATATATCTATATATCTATATATAATAACATAGGTTTTCTAAAATTTTACTTGCAGGTAGGCATTTGCTCAATTCTGACATTCTTTGTAAAAAATACAATTTTTGCTATTATCACTAGTGATATAATATTAGCAATAATAGCTGGTATTTATTGAATGCTACTTATATGTTGAGCATTGTGCTAAAATCTATGAGCACTGTGCTAAAAGGTATGGGTTCTCTCATTATAGCATATTCACCTCTTAGTTAAAACTTTTAACTGAAATAATTTCTTACCAGTGGTATAATCTATAATAGCAGGGCAGCTTAAGCCAAAATTTGAAAGCATCATTAATTGCTTAAAATGTCATTTAGAAAAAATAGTCTAAGAGGAGAATGGAATAGATCACAAAATTTCTCTTTGGATTTTTTATCATATTACAAAGAATTGAGCAGTGGTTTAACCACTATTAAAAGAACTACTATTTCTCCACAGAAACTTCATTTTCAAAAAAAAAAAAAAAGAGAGAGAGAAAGAAAGAGACTTCATTTTCTTATGCTAACATAAGTATCAAAAGTATTGGAAAGAGGGACGCCTGGGTGGCTCAGTTGGTTAAGCAGCTGCCTTCGGCTCAGGTATCGGGCTCCTTGCTCAGCAGGGAGCCTGCTTCTCCCTCTGCCTCTGCCTGCCACTCTGTCTGCCTGTGCTCGCTGTCTCGCTCTCTCTCTCTGACAAATAAATTTTTAAAAAAATTTTTTTAAAAAGTACTGGAAATAATACAGAGAGAACTTTCTCAACACAAATGTCTTTCTTAAAATCTAAACAGATTGATACCTGGTCCTAATGCTGAATTTAAGTGCTCCTCAGACCACTGCATCCCTCAATTTAATTTGATAAGGAAACACAATTCCCATAATCAATTCCAGAGAGCAAATCACTTTCCAGTCAGACCACATTTTCTTGGAATTCAGGCTATAACAAGCATAATGATCCAAAAGGTTTTAGATTTGCACAGGAGGAAGAACTGGGCATTATTCATTTATTCAACTAGTAGTTATTGATCAAGTGAACAAAAGTGGCAGAGGAAGGACGCCTGAGAATCCTCTCCTCCATAAAAGCAATGAGAACACTGGCAAAAGTTGTCAGAATCAAATTTTCCCAAAACTCTGGATATAAATCAAAGGCTTACAGCAATCCAAAGAGTGTTTTGTTTTTTTTTTCAAGAAAAATGGCTGAATCTCAGTAATAGTGAACTTTGTGGCATTTTAACTTGTCATATTCCCATATCATCATCCCAGCTTCCCAGGAATATTTAAAACTGAGAGCCTATAATCATGCTGAAAAACAGTAGCCTGACAGCCAATGGGAAAGAATGAGGTTAAACTTCTTCAAAGCCCCATTCCCTACGAACTGTCATTATTAGACCTGTTTGGTGGTTCTGTGGAAGACCCTACTTGCAAAACTGTCCTTATTTTACCCGACTCAAAGCTTACCCAGTGCAGAGTCTTTTCCCTGGGAGTACTCATTAAAAACAATCAGAGGCAATTAGTTAACATTATGACTGCCTGAAGTGGTAGGTAACAGTTAGAACAAGCACCGGGTGTTATATGTAAGTGATGAGTCACTAAATTTCCCTCCTGAAGCCAATATTACATTAGATGTTAACTAACTAGAATTTAAATAAAACTTGAAACAACAACAAAAAGATTCTGAAGCCCTGGTCTTCAATGCTACTGCTACTCTTCCAATAGCATACTAATTTTAAAAAGTCAAATAAACCCACAACTGTACAAAGAATAAAGATAAAAGCAACATAAATTTCCCATCCAGGGCATGCAAAAATGATGTATTTTGATTAATATAATATCCTACTTGGATACCTTTCTATGTCTCTTTACACACGATGACTGTGAACATTTCACCCAAATAAAACAGTAGATATAGTCTACTATCTTTCCACTCAGAAATTTCCAAGTCAATAAAAGCAGCTGGAGCAAACAAAAGGCTAGCAAACAGCTTAAAAGGAAAATCTGGGGAATGAGATGTCCAAAGAGGCTTTTGAAAAGTGCCAAAATATTCCTGAGCATCTAGATGGCCATCCATCTATGGCCACACATGGATAGGGCCATACCCAGGAAAACCTGAACAGGTCCTGAACTCTCACCTCTGGCTTACCTTGAGGATACACATAAGCAGGAAGTGAAGGCTAAGGAAGAGTTGAAAAAGAGTGTGGGAGGCATGCCCCAGTACGTGCACATAGTCCCTCTGGTTCTCTTCTACCTAATAATTGACAACTAATTTTGCCTTATAAAGGCATCATAAAGATACAGGCAAACATATAAATATAAACTATAATACAAAAATAAATATATATAAAATATAAAAATATTAAAAAGTTATATTCATTGTGAAATTTTTTATAATACTAAGATAATTAGAACCAATTAAATATTCAATAATAAAGGACTAGTTAAATAAATCATAGTATATCTGCATTCTTCAGATACCAGGCAGCTATTAAAAAGTAATAGGCTGGGACGCCTGGGTGGCTCAGTTGGTTGGACGACTGCCTTCGGCTCAGGTCATGATCCCGGAGACCCGGGATCGAGTCCCACATCAGGCTCCCAGCTCCACGGGGAGTCTGCTTCTCCCTCTGACCTTCTCCTCGCTCATGCTCTCTACTGCCTCTCTCTCAAATAAATAAATAAAATCTTTAAAAAAAAAAAAGTAATAGGCTGACCTACACCAACTGGCATGGAAAATCTTCCAAGACATATTATTCAGTTCAAAAAAAAATCACGCTAGACAATAATGTATTTGGCACGATCCCTTTGTCTTCAAGTAGAAGATAATTCTATTTTTCCCTTTTATTTTCTTGGGTCTCTTGATTCCTCACTGTATGCTTGATTTTCTCACTTGCCTCTGTAAGATTTAGGTCCTCATGTTCTCCTTTGCCTAGTAATAGATAACTCATTTTGTCTTACAAAATATGTAAGTATGTTTACATACATATATATTCATAATTGCATATAAAAAGATTCTAAAGTCAACATTAAATTAACAATCTAGGAAAGATTAAAGAGGGTATTTTACATATTTTTTTATATTTTGCTTGGATATTTTATAAAAATAGCATATTCAAGAATTAGGCATATTGTTTTAAGAGGTAAAAAAGAAACTTGGGACTTCATTAGTCTCAGAACATTTGACAGTAAACAAAAATAAGGTCAAAATAGCAATCTGGGACTTGAAAAACAAAGGAATACATGGGAGCTAAACTTTGGCTTGAAAAGTAGGCAGCACTTAGGAAACCAAACATACATATAAATCTATAGTCAAGAAAAAACTTGGTTTTCAAGATGACATAGGAGAACCAGGAGAAACCCAATGCTATAGGAATTAATAAAAAATGCCAAGTAGGAAGTAAGGATTAACAAAAGAAAAGCAAGCCAAGCATTATATCTATATTGTTAATTGCTGCATATGGTAGGAATTTAATAACATTTATTACATTAAGGAATACATAAACATTGAAGTTTTTCTAGCCTTTTGCTTGCTTATCCAGTTATATGAAGACTATCACATTCATACATTCTTGATTCTAAGAAAATACAGTGAGATTGACTACAAAAATATGTAATCCCAAGGACTGACTATAGGAACTTGATCTTGCCTAATGGAAAAACCAAGGAACTGGTTTTTGTTGTGTTGTGTTGTGTTTTAAACCAAGGAACTGTTAAAATTACGTCATGAACACTAGAGGTATCAGACTTTTGGAAGCACCGTTTCTATCACTAACATGAATAGTTCTTCCTATCATTTTCTTTGCAATTTATATGTAGTATATAAACTAAAAGTTGTTAGGATATCCATCAGTATATGAAATTTTGGGAGAGAAATATAAGCAGTGCAGAGGGTACTGTTAAGCTATAGAAGAAAACAGACATGTTTGAGACTTCAAAGAGAAAAAAAGAAAAAGACACATGAACAGAGGTGTGGAAATAAAAAGGAAATTGGTAATATTTTTGATTAACTGGAGCATGGGGTTCTCTTCCCTGGAAAAGATCCTAAAGAGAAAGGAGGAATAGCAAGCAAAATTATGAAGAGGTGAGGACGCCAGGCCTAAGAGTTTGGACTTCATTCATTTAATCATAGAAAGAACATCTAAACTTTTGAGCAGCAAAATGACATGACAAAAATCACATTAAGAAAACTAATTTATTTCTGGGCTGTAGTGTTGGTTCAACATCCACAAATCAACCAATGTGATACGATACATTAATAAAAGAAAGAACAAGAACCATATGATACTCTCAATAGATGCCGAAAAGGTATTTGACAAAGTACAGCATCCTTTCTTGATCAAAACTCTTCACAGTGTAGGAATAGAGGGTACATAACCCAATATCATCAAAGCCATCTATGAAAAACCCACAGTGAATATCATTCTCAATGATCTCTCCGATATGAGGAATTTGAGAGGCAGAGTGGGGGTTCTGGGGGATAGGAAAGGAAAAAATGAAACAAGATGGGATTGGAAGAGAGACAAACCGTAAGAGACTCTTAATCTCACAAAACAAACTGAGGGTTGCCAGGGGGAGGTGGGTAGGGAGAGGGTGGTTGGGTTATGGACATTGAGGAAGATACGTGCTATGGTGAGTGCTGTGAAGTGTGTAGGACTGATGATTCACAGACCTGTACCCCTAGGGCAAATAATACATTGTATGTTAATAAAAATGATTAATTAAAAAAAAAGAAAAGAAAACTAATTTAGGGCATCTGGGTGGCTCAGTCACTTAAACGTCTGCCTTTGGCTCAGGTCATGATCCCAGGGCCTGGGGATCAAGTCCCACACTGGAGTCCCTGCTCAGTAGGGAGCCTGCTTCTTCTTCTCACTCTGCCTGCTGCTCCCCTTACTTGTACTGTCTCACTCTCTCTCTCAAAATAAACAAAATCTTTGAAAAGAAAATTAATCTAGCAGTTGTGTACATCCAATGGAGATTAAAGAAAGAAAATTAGGTATCATGCAAGGGATCCACATTTTTCAGTGCCTTTTATGAAACAACTCATGTCTAATTTTTTTCAACCTAGACTACTGGGGGAAAATACTGAAAACATTCTGAAAGGGGCACCTGGGTGGCTCAGTCCTCAGGTGTAGGCATTCAGCTCAGGTCATAACCCCAGGGTTCTAGGATGGAGCCACACATCAGGCTCCCTGTTCAGTGGGAAGCCTGCTTCTCCCTCTCCCACTCCCCCTGCTTGAACACCTGCTCTCGGTGTCTCTCTCTCTGTCAAATAAATCAAACCCTTTTTTTAAAAATTCTGAAAAAAAATTAAATTCATATAACCACCCCACCTTAAAATCAGTTACAATCACAATCATTCTCTTCTATAATTTTGAAGAATCATATTTTTTACCTGGATCCTGAGAGACCAAATAACAAACATCATTCACAGCCTTAAGGAAATCTGAAAAGTCCAGCATTCCATTAACTGTAATAATGGTTCAAAAACAGAGTGAAAAAACTGTATTAGCACACTAAGAATATGAGATAAAAATGCAAACTAAAAATGTGAATAGAATTAACTGATATTAGAATACCATAGTCTATACACAAGAGTAGTCAACATTAACATTAAATATAGAATGTAAAAAGAAAACATACCAAAAAAATGTACATATTGTAATTATATAGTAGTGCTCCACAATAATAAGAATGATAGACTAGAATTAAACATACTGCAGTGCTCTTTGCTCAAAGCTCTAATTTTCATATTTGTAATTAGGTGCAAAAAAAAATCATGTAACATGTCAATTTTATATACATAATGGTGTTAATGTGAAAGAATAAGATTGATTTCAACGCCTTCTATACCAGTGGTTTTGGGGGAGATTGTGGATCCAGTTGAAATTCTAATGATAGCTTTGCTTCACATTGTTCCATCACCCTCTCTCCTCTCCTCCTTTCCACTCTTGCTCTCACTCTCGCTCTCATTACATACACATACATACAAAATACATTAAGACAAATGCACAAAATATTGCACGATATTAAACCAATCCTTACCCCCAAAAGTCATCTCATTTCTCAAGCAAAAAGTAATGCCTACCCAGTAACGCAATTGCAGGGTCATAGGGAAGCTCTATTTTTAACTTCTTGAGGAATCTCCACACTGTTCTCCAGAGTGGCTGCACCAACTTGCATTCCCACCAACAGTGTAAGAGGGTTCCCCTTTCTCCATCCTCTCCAACACACGTTGTTTCCTGTCTTGCTAATTTTGGCCATTCTAACTGGTGTGAGGTGGTATCTCAATGTGGTTTTAATTTGAATCTCCCTGATGGCTAGTGATGATGAACATTTTTTCATGTGTCTGATAGCCATTTGTATATCTTCACTGGAGAAGTGTCTGTTCAGGAGTGCCTGGGTGGCTCAGTGGGTTAAGGCCTCTGCCTTCGGCTCAGGTCATGATCCCAGGGTCCTGGGATCGAGCCCCACATCGGGCTCTCTGCTCGGCGGGGAGCCTGCTTCTTCTCCCTTTGCTGTTCTGCCTGCTTGTGATTTCTCACTGGTTCTGTCAAATAAATAAATAAAATCTTTAAAAAAAAAAAAAGTGTCTGTTCATATCTTCTGCCCATTTTTTGATATGATTATCTGTTTTGTGTGTGCTGAGTTTGAGAAGTTCTTTATAGATCTTGGATACCAACCTTGTGTCTGTACTGTCATTTGCAAATATCTTCTCCCATTCCGTGGGTTGCCTCTTTGTTTTGTTGACTGTTTCCTTTGCTGTGCAGAAGCTTTTGATTTTGATGAAATCCCAAAAGTTCATTTTTGCTTTTGTTTCCTTTGCCTTTGGAGACATATCTTGAAAGAAGTTGCTGTGGCTGATATCAAAGAGGTTACTGCCTATGTTCTCCTCTAGGATTCTGATGGATTCCTGTCTCACATTGAGGTCCTTTATCCATTTCGAGTTTATCTTTTGTACGGTGTAAGAGAATGGTTGAGTTTCATTCTTCTAAATATAGCTGTCCAACTTTCCCAGCACCATTTATTGAAGAAACTGTCTTTTTTCCACTGTATATTTTTTCCTGCTTTGTCAAAGATTATTTGACCATAGAGTTGAGGGTCCGTATCTGGGCTCTCTACTCTGTTCCATTGGTCTATGTGTCTATTTTTTTTTTAAGATTTTATTTATTTATTTGTCAGAGAGAGAGAGTGAGAGAGTAAGCGAGCACAGGCAGACAGAGTGGCAGGCAGAGGCAGAGGGAGAAGCAGGCTCCCTGCTGAGCAAGGAGCCTGATGTGGGACTCGATCCCAGGACGCTGGGATCATGACCTGAGCGGAAGGCAGCCGCTTAACCAACTGAGCCACCCAGGCGTCCCCTATGTGTCTATTTTGATGCCAGTACCATGCTGTCTTGGTGATCATTGCGCTACTGGGTATTTACCCCAAAGATACAGATGTGGTGAAAAGAAGGGCCATCTGTACCCCAATGTTTATAGCAGCAATGGCCATGGTCGCCAAACTGTGGAAAGAACCAAGATGCCCTTCACGGACGAATGGATAAGGAAGATGTGGTCCATATACACTACGGAGTATTATGCCTCCATCAGAAAGGATGAATACCCAACTTTTGTAGCAACATGGATGGGACTGGAAGAGATTATGCTGAGTGAAATAAGTCAAGCAGAGAGAGTCAATTATCATATGGTTTCACTTATTTGCGGAGCATAACAAATAACACGGAGGACATGGGGAGATGGAGAGGAGAAGGGAGTTGAGGGAAATTGG